>PVKA01004643.1:0-49849 GCA_004027165.1 Ctenomys sociabilis
TTTTTTTTTTTTTTTTTTTTGTCTTTTTGAGACAGGGTCTCACCATGCAGTTCAGGCTGGCCTTAAGCTCACTTTGTAGCTCAGGCTGGTCTCAAACTCACAACAATCCTCCTGCCTCAGCCTCCCGAGCGCTGGGATTACAGGCCTGTGCCACCACGCTGGCCTGGCTCTTCAATTTACTTTTTAAGGCTAAAGAATGTAAGGATTAAAGCAGAGGATACCTCATTGTCATGCAGATTGAAACTGGCCAGTTTGAGAAGTGTATCACCTGATTTCTGAAAAGGTCAGGTAACCATTGATGAGTTTGATTATGTGGGACTGTACCATGGGGAACTACATTTGATTTTTAATCTGGCCTGTTGGGATCTGGTACAGGAGCCTAACCTGAAACAGTAGCCTCCTGTAGTTTTTAACATGTGTGTGTGTATATATACATACACACAGATGTAGATACAGTTACAATACTTAGCACTTCCCCTGGTCCTTAGGAAGGACTTCATAAAGGATTTTTGTCAATGCATAAGAATTATCTGTGTCCAGAGGGTTTTTTTGTTTTGTTTTGTTTTAGTAGTTGTACTACTATTGAACCCATGACTTTCACATTGGGCTGCATCCTTACAAGCCTGTCTTTCCTCCCCTTTCTTTCCCCTTCCCTCCCTTCCCATCCTCTCTTCTGCTGGATCTGCCTAAACAGGTGCAAACTTCTTTTGCCCTCACTTCCTTTCCTCTTCCCTTCCCCTGTATTCTTCCTCTCCCCCACCCTTTCCACTCTTTCTCCCCTCCCAAATGCTAGCATTACAGGTATGTGTACAACCACACCCAGTCCCTGTTAATTTTCTAGAAATTGTATTGCTTTTGTATTTAGGTATGCAGTTCATCTCACATATCTTTTTTTTTAATGTCTTTTTGAGACAGGATCTCACTATGCAGTTCAGACTGTCCTTCAGCTCACTTTGTAGCTCAAGCTGGTCTTGAACTCACAACAATCCTCCTGCCTCAGCCTCCCAAGTGCTGGGATTACAGGCATGCGCTACCATGCCCAGCACAGCTCACATATCTAATATTGGTGTACTATGGTGCCTACCATGGCCTGTTGGCAAATTATGTAAGCTAAGATTTGACAGTTGGTTTGTTTGTTTGGTATGGAGAGCCAGTTGCTAATGATAAAATATTGCAAATTTAGAAGGAATTTGTGTAGAAAAGACCCACATAGCTAACGTCCTTCTCAGTGATGAAGTAGATATGCTAATCCCCTGAGGTTAGGAATTGACAGGTTTTGAAGGCATCGAAGCAGAGAAACAGGTAGAAGGAAAAAGGGAAAGGGGCTTTATTATCTTGGAGGACATGGAGAGAATTTGGGAAGATAAGGAATTCTCTGGATTGGAACAAAGGGAGGCTGAGGCTTTTATGGCCTTTTGCCAGGGGTGGATTTTGAGGGGGATGTTTAGATATACCTGAGGATCTGATTGGGGCCTTCCCTGAGGTGGCAAGAAAGGTGAAAGGAAACCACCCTGGGCTGAGTTGGAGAAGAAGGGGGGAGATGGTCTCTGGGAAGATAAGCTGTTTGTTTGTTTTAAGGGCTTCAGCTATATTGGATGACCACCATAATAATTCAGCAGTTCATACTAGGGCCATAACCTGTCAGGAATAAGCCATGATGTTCCTTTTAATTACTTCTAGTCAACATCATACTAGAGGTTACAGATGATATGATATGAAACAAAAAACAAATAAAAGATACATAGAGAATTTAGGAGCTTATATGATTTAAGTAATAATTACAAAGCATAGATACCTGGAGATATTTAAGGCCCACATTGAAAACTGCAAAACATTGCTGTGAAAATTAAAAATAATGAAGGAATATGTTACTGTTGATTGAAAGATTCAACACTCTTATGGTTTTTTTTTTTGGTGGAGCCAGGGATTGAACTCAGGCCCTTGTGCTTGCCAAGGAAGCCAGCCCCACCACACTTACGTTTTTTAATTGTTTTATTTTCTCTTATATTCTTTTTGTTTGTGTTTTTAGTCAGGCTTATGCTACATAGTTCAGGCTGGCTGTTGTAACCCAGGCTGACCTTGAACTCACAGGGATCCTCCAGCCTTAGCCTCTTAAGTTTGGGATTCTGGGTCTACGCCACCATGCCTGGCTTTTCCTTTATTCTTAACACCTATCACAGTATTACCTTTGTGGTGTGTGTGTGTGTGTGTGTGTTGTTTTCCTAACACCAAGCATGGCATATTGGCAAATTGGAGGGACTAAATGAGATTGCTAAAGCTACATTTCAAAATAATAGATTGATTAAAAATGAGTAAAAATAGTAGAGACAGATCCTGTGTACAGTTCACTCAGTTTTGCCCAGTGATAAATTTTATATAATTAGTACAGTATCGAAACTAAGTGTTCAGGCTGAGGATATGGCTCAGCAGCATACTGCCTATCAAGCGCAAGGTCTTGAGTTTGATCCCTGGTACCACAAAAACAACAACAAGCAATTAATATTGTTGCAATCCACAAACCTTAATTCACTTTTCACCAGTTCCACACGCACTTGTGTGTTTCTCTGTCTGTGTTTCTGTGTAGTTTTCTAGCACGTTCTCCCAGGGCATAGCACTGTTCCATCACATGTGTCTTTCTTGCTCTCCCTTTGTGGAGCAGTATATTCATATTCCCTTCCTTGCCCTCAAGTCCCTGCCAACCCCACTCCTCTTCTTCATCTCTATAATTGTGTCAATGTGAATAAGTGAATGAGAAAATATTTTGTACTAAAGTTTAAAGGTACATGAAAGAGAAAAGCTTACTGACAAAACCTTAAGTAGGAGCTGTACATAGGTGCAATGTCATTTTCTGTCATCGGTTTTGCCCTTCAGAAGCTTGATTTTTTTTTTTGTTGTTTTTTTGTTTTTTGTCTACATGTTGTCCCAAATGCTTAGATTGAAGAGATCCAGCTTTTGATAATCAGAGTCAGACTGACATACCAATATGTTAGTTTGGGCTACTTGGCTGAAGGAAGAGGAATGCAAATTTGAAGCTAGCCTAGGCAACTTAGTGAAAGCCTGTCTCAAAAAATAAAGAGGAATGAGAATATAGCTGAGCACTCCCTGGGTTCAATCCTCAATACAAAGAAAGAGCAAGTAGGAAGAAAGGAAGGGAGGGAGATGGGGAGGAGTCTAAATTACAGATATTAAATTGTTAGGGCTGTCAGCTGAGCTGGTGTGGTGGTATAGGTATGATTCACACCTATTTATTTGGTATTGGATCTTGCTATGCAGCTTGGACTCTTAGTAATCCTCCTGTCTCAACTTTCCCAGCACCGGGATTATAGGCATATGCGACTATACCCAGTTTTGGTGGCCAGCACGGGGTTTAGCATGTGGTACCAGGGACTGGGGACCTTGTGCTTACAGAACCTTGGAGGCTGAGGTAGGAGGATTGCTGTGAGATTGAGGCCAGCCTGAGAGCATAATGAAACCCTGTCTACTAAGCATGACATTAGTGAAAAGGGAATAGCATGAACTATTTGTGTGTGTGTGTATATGTATATATATATATATATATATATATATATATATATATTATTTATATATATATATAATATATATATATGTATATATTTGTTACAGGGTCTCACAATGCAGCTTGGACTTATAGTGATCCTCCTGTTTTCAGCCTCCCTAGTGCTGGGATTACAGGCATGTGCTACCACACCAAATCTCGGTGGTGGCTCAGCCTGCCTGGGGTGGAGCCGGTGCAGCATGTGATGCCAGGGATCAAATCCTAGTCCTGTGGCCCCTGCACTTACCTAAGCATATGCTTAGTTGGCTGAGCTATCTTGCTGGCCCAGCATTAACAAATATGTAGAAACAGTTTAATGATAATAAAAATCTTATGCCTAAAGCAAATATAAATGTCTGTCTGTCTGTCTGTCTGTCTGTCTGTCTGTCTGTCTGTCTGTCTGTCTTTCTTTCTTTCTTTCTTTCTTTCTTTCTTTCTTTCTTTCTTTCTTTCTTTCTTTCTTTCTTTCTGTGTCTTCTGTAAACAAGCTGGTCACTTTTTAAAAAGAATACAAAATAGTGTGGGCCAGCCAGTTAGCTCAGCATACTAAAGTGCCTGCTTAGGCAGAGCACAACAGCTGGGCTTCTATTGTGGCGTGCGTGCCAACCCCTCCCCCACCACGGGATACATTGAGACTAGGCATGGGGGCATGTGCCAGGAATCCCAGCACTTGGGAGGCTGAAAACAGGAGGATCATTATGAGTCTGATCTATGTAGTGAGACCCTGAAGACTCTGTACTAAAATACGTAAAATTAAAAAAAAATAATACAAAATTGTGATAGGGGTTTCAAAAAGCATTAGAAATTGTACAAGATTTCACTAAACAGAGTAATAGGAATTCGGCAATGGTTACTATATTGAATGATGCTATCTTCAAATTAGTTGTTCAGAAGTATATAGAATCTTCTGCTGTGCGGGCCCCATCTCATGGAGTCTGGGCATGGTGGCGCATGCCTTTAATCCTAGCACTGGGGAGGCTGAAAACAGGAGGATCACCACAAGTCTAAGCTTCATAGTGAGAACCTGTGCCAAACACATAAATTAAAAAAAAAAAAAAGAAATATAGAATTTAAATGAATCTTAAGATAATTGGGCAGACTATAATTGTGTGTATCTTCCAGATTTCTCAGTTGTGTTATCTTACAGTGGTATATGTTATGATTTTTTTTTAAATGTATTTGTTACAGAGTCTTACTATGCAGCTTGGACTCATAGTGATCCTTCTTTTAGCCTCCCTGGCACTGGGACTACAGGCATGCACCACCACGCCTGGTCTCAGTGGCCAGCTCAGTGTGTCCCTGGGGCAGGGCTGGTGCTGCATGTGGCACCAGGGATTGAATCCCAGCACCTGTTCTTATGTTATGATTTTTAAAATTTCAATCTCAAAATTGCTTTTTTCTTGTCTCCAAATGCTCGGGACATCCTGTTGTGGTCATCAGTCTATGCTTGGACTTCTAAAGCGCTGAGATTTTACAACTTTATGAGGAAGCTCCTTCAGCTCTGCCTGAATTTGGACCTTGAGTTGAGATACAACCTGTGTTGATCAGCTTTCCATAACTAACAAAATATCTAATGAGCTTACAAAGAAGAAAGGTCTGTTTAGGCTCATTTTTGGAAATGTCAGTCAATGGTGGATTTGCTCTGTTGGGTTTGGGCCTGCATGAGTCAGTAAATAATGGTGAGTGTGGTAGAGAAAGCTGCTAGCCTGCTGGTAGCCAGGGAACAAAAATAGGAAGATGGGAAGTGGATGGATTTCCACTGCTCTCCTGGAGTACATGCTCAGTAACCTGTGATCTTAGTAGCACCCTCATATCCCCCCCCCCCCTTTTTGCAGTACCAGGCATTGAACTTGGGACCTTGTACTTGCTGGGCAGGTGCTTATGCTGCTGAGCTATATCCCTGGCTCTACTCCTTCTCTTTTGTGTCTTTTTGAGACAGGGTTTCTCTATGCAATTCAGGCTGGCCTTAAACTCACTTGTAGCCCAGGCTAGCCTCAAACTCGCAGCAATCCTCTTGCCTCAGCCTCCATCCCTTAAAGGTACCTCAAGCTATCTGTAGTGCCAGGATGAGGACCAAAAGTCTTTTAACATGGAGGCCTTTGGGGCCACTTACCCAAATCATAGGAATATCTTGAGTGTGTTTCTTCAGTACATTCTTTGCTTTTCCATTTTTAGGCAGATTTCGGGCAGATAACTTGAACAAGCTGAAGAACTTATGCAGCAAGACAATTGGAGAGAAGATGAAGGTAAGAGAACTGAGTAACAGCCTGGGAGCTAGAGCAGAGGTTCTTTTTTAAAAAAATTTATTATTTTTATGTTGTTACAGGGTTTCACCATGCAGGTTGGAATCATGGTGATCCTCCTGCTTTCAGCCTCTGAAGCACTGGGATTAGTCCAGACCATGCCCAGACTCTGGCTGGCTCAGCTGCCCTGGGGGCTGGGCTGGTGTGGCATGTGGCGCCAGGAATTGAACTGCCGTCCTTGGGCTTTGCCTAAGCAGGCACTTTTTTTTTTGTCTTTTTGAGACAGGGTCTCACTATGAAGCACAGGCTGACCTTAAGCTCATTTTGTAGCTCAGGCTGGTTTCGAACTCACAGCAATCTTCCTGTCTCAGCCTCCCAAGTGCTGGGATTACAGGCATGCGCCACCACGCCTGGCTGCAGGCAGGCGTTCCATTGAGCTCTCTCACTGGCTCCATAGATCAGAGGTTCTTGATCAGGTTCTTGGTCAATATTTACTGAAGTTCTAACTCAACATCTAATCCGTGAGATGCTTGGTTTCTTGCTTGTGGGAGAAATTATTTTAAAAAGCTAGGGAAGGGCTGGGGAGATGGCTCATTGGAATAAGTGCTTCCTGGCAAGCTTAAGGGCCTCAAGGGCCTGAGTTCAATCCCCAGTTTTGAAAAAAAAAAAAAAAAAAGAGTCAGGGAACTGATTGGGAAGCATCTTCTGTTTCAGTGAGATTCTGCTATGCTGGCATTCACTTGCTCTTCTGTTCTTAATAATAGGAATTTTAATTCCATCAAGTCATCCTTTTCATTTTTTTCTTGAGTTTTACCTATGTTGCTAAGAAGGAATTTTTTTTTTTTTGACAGACTCTATAGTTTTTGTCCAATTGTTGTCCTGCTTCTTCTAAAAAAAGCACCCAAAGAGATGGCTCAGTGGAATAAGCGCTTCCCTGGCAAGCGCAAGGGCCTGAGTTCAATCCCTGTTCCGCAAAAAAGAAAAAAAAAAAATTAATATATGAAAACAGAGATTCATAATCTGTGCAGCTCAGACTCATAATGATCCTCCTGTCTAAGCCTCCCTAGCGCTAAGATTACAGGTCTGCACCACCACACCTGGCCTTCGTGGCCAGCAGAGCGTATGGAACTGAGAGTAGAACTGTGATCTTTGTGCTTGCCTGGCAGGTGCTTAGACCACTGAGCTATCTCTCCAGCCCCATAGCCTGTGGCCTTGGCCTCCTGTTAACTGCATGATATTTATATATTTACTATGATTTTATTATTGATACAGGGTCTTGATACGCAGCTTGGACTCTTGGACTTGTAGTGATTCTCCTGTCTCAACCTCCCCAGTGCTGGGATTACAGAGGTGCAGTAGCACACCCAGTTTCAGGGGCCACCATGGCACTCCTGGGGTTCTAGTCCCCACTCAGCATGCTTCTTATTTGGCGATCAAACCCAGGACTTTTGGCTTACCAGGCAGGAGATTAGACCACTGAGCTATCTCCCCACCCCAGCTGCATGACTTTTAAACAAGTTAACCTGTTTTCTCTTTGCAAAATGGCTGCACATTAACTTATATAGAATGAGATTGTTGAAAGTAAATTTCTTTTAAACGTTGTCAACTTGGCATCATGCCCAGAATATTATGGCTGTTCAGCCCTTGTGATGTTCCAGGGCTGGCAGAAAAGTAGCCAAACTTCCTGATGTTTAAAAAATACTAAATTGCAGCTCTTTATTTATTTATTTATTTATTTATTTATTTTTGGTAGGACCAGGGATTGAACTCAGGCCTTGCACTTGCAAGGGAAGCACTTATTCCACAAAGCCATCTCTTCAGCCCCTCAGCTTTTGCTTTGGTATCCAAAATAGTTGTTGGTTTTAATCTTTCTTCAAAAAGTACCTCCTGGCTCTTAGACACTATTCCAAAAAGCACATTAAAGATGTGTGTGGTGGCCCAGGCTGTAACTGCAGAGCTTGGGAATGCTGAGGCAAGAATGTCACTAGCAGGGCCCAGCCTGGGCACCTTGAAGAGTCCCCGGCTCACAATGAAAAATTGAAAAAGACTGGTCCTGTAGCCCTAGCCCTAGCCCAGTGCGAAGGTTCTGGGTTTAATCCCAGTGCTGCAAATAAGAAAGAACTCTTGCAAAAAACACATGGAATGAACTCTGCCACCTGGTCACTTCAGATGTGAGTCTGAAAACTGATGCAAAAAATTATGAAATTTTGAAACTAGAATCAGGAAAAAAGTGTGACAGATAAACTGGGGCTTCTAGTACTTTGTTTTCACAATAGTCTACATCCTTCTCTTGGACGGGTTTTGTTTTTTAGTTTGAGGATTGAACACAAGGCCTTTGTCCATAACTATTATCTTCACCCCCCTTTTTTTTTTTTTTTGAGAGAGTCTTACTGTGTAGTTCAGGTTTGCCTTGAACTTACTGTGAAGACCAGGCTGGCCTTGAACTCATGGCAGTACTCCTGCCTTAACCTCCCTAGTGTGAGCATTACTGGTATGTGCCGCCACACACAACTC
Organism: Ctenomys sociabilis; assembly: GCA_004027165.1. Lineage (NCBI taxonomy): Eukaryota > Metazoa > Chordata > Mammalia > Rodentia > Ctenomyidae > Ctenomys > Ctenomys sociabilis. The sequence continues at coordinate 8,314 of PVKA01004643.1, forward strand.
CCAGTCCTTTTTAATTTTCTGTCTGTCTGTCTATCTGTTTGTTTATTTTGCCACATGGTCTTGCTTTGTAGTTCAGGCTGGCTTTAACTCACTGAGTAGCCTAGGAAGGCCTCAAACTCATGGCTATCCTCTTACTTCAGCCTCCCAAGTGCTGGGACTGCAGGTATATGCCCAGCCATTAATTTTTTTATTTGGAGACAGAATCTCACTAAATTGTCCAATCTGTGATCAAATTTGTGACTCTCCTGTGTTAGCCTCTCAAATGACTGGGACTGGTGGTATGCACCAGTGTCTTTGACAATTATTTTTTTGCTATTCTTTTTAATGAGTGAATTTTATTTTAGCAAATTTATAGATGTGTATAGCATACTTCGATCATTTTCAGTCCCGTCCACCGTCTTGCCTTGTCCTACCCCCTAGTTTCACATTGTAGGGTGGTTCTGCGGGTTTAATGTTATGCTCTGAGTTGTGTGCAGTTTTCTTCCTCATGGTGCTCAATCATTTGCAGGTCAGAGACCCCTTAGTTTGTTGATTCCCTTGTGTACCCCTGCCCAGGGGCCTGCATGCAGACAGTCTCAGCTGGCTGGTGTTTTGTAGCAATATATTGGGAGGAGCGTTTTCATTTGCAACGGGTCTGTTAGGCCCAGCTTTACTGCTGGCCCCTTAGGTCCTTTTCACTCTTGTTTGGTGTAGCAGTGCTTTAATTTGTGTAGCACTGGAAAGTGTTCATAAGTACTTCATTTTGGATTTGATCTTTGCTGCCAGCCTGGAGTGTAGGTGTTATGTTTATTTTTTTTATCATTTTATCAGTCCTATATAAGGAGTGGGAGAACAGATTTAGGACATTAAATTTCATTTTTCTTTTTTTTTTTGTAGCCAGCTCAGCCCACCCTGGTGGCAGGGCTGGTGCAGTATGGGGTGCTGGGGATCTGTTCTGGGGATCTAACCTTGGTTAGATCCTCAGGGTTGTCCAAGTTTGCCTAAACAGGTGCTTTAGATCACTGAACTATCTCGCCAGCCCAATTTAGGTCATTAAGGAACGCCCCTAAAATCAGAGACTGAGTCAGTCGCACAGCCAACTCAGAACTTGAATCTGCTGTCTTAGAGTTTCAGGTAGCGCCTGTTGCTAGCATACGCTCCCAATGTCTTTATAACCATTACACCTGCGCGTGGGGGTGCCCACCTGTGACCCTATTGTACTGCAGCACTGTAGAGGCTGAAGCAGGATTGCAAATTCAGGGCCAGCCTGGGTACTGGAGTCAGGAAGGATGGTAAAAAATTGAGCGGGAAGGCTAAGCCCTGGCTATGGCAGACGGCATCGACTGCTCAGCTTCGGATCTGGTTTTCGTTTACCTGTTCCCTTGGCTCTCGTACTCCCGTCAGTATGCTCATTTGCCCTCAGAGCCCGAGTGCTGGGTTTGTTCCGAGGGAGCACCAGGACGCCCCCTCAGCACTGCTTTTGACCTTCCGACCCTCCTCCCACTGTGGCCCAGGAGCATTTCCAGTACATCATCCTGTGAGTTCCATGCGTTTTCCATGACCAGGGAAAGCCATGGTCTTGATGTCAGCTGCCTCAGTCCAGCAGATTAGCGGGCTTGTCCAGGGGCATAAAGCTAGGAGCTCACAGAATAAGGACTTGAAACATGGCCTCCAGGCCTGCAGTGTGCTGGGTTTTCTCCTGTTGTGTTACACTTGACTGTGTGACTCTTCTGATTACTTTGTATATTGATTTGGTGTGGGCTTATTAAAGCTGTGCCAGAGGGGCATTTTTCATTTAATCAAGTTCAGGTTTTTCGTTCCTGCAGAAAAAAGAGCCGGTGGGAGATGATGAGTCTGTTCCTGAGAATGTGTTAGATTTCGATGCCCTCACTGCAGATGCTTTAGCGGTAAGTCACTGTCTTTGTCTAAGTTGGGGGTCACTGCTCTTGTCTTTAATCCTGGGCCACAGTGCTACCCTGCTTCACACAGCACTACGCAGCCAGCACTGTCCCCAGGCACTATTGTGGTGCTCTGTACTGAGTACTGATAGCACACAAACAGATGGAGTAGGAAGACCAAGGGTAGAAAGGAAAGAAAAAGGAGCTGAACCACGTTTGGCTTTGGTAACTCCATTTTCCACTTATTCACAAAGTAGAAGAATTTCTGAATTTATGGGGATTCAGTAAATATTCACTGTAGTGTGCTTAGAGTAGTAATTTTCAAGTGTTTTCATCACTAAACCTTTCTTAAAGCTGAGAATGTAAACAAAGTTGCTTTTCTCAGAGGCCTCTTGGGGACCTGATCCCCTCTAGCCCAGCCTGCTAAGGTTCCCCCAAGAAATCAGCACGTTGGAAACACTTGCAGTGAGGTTCACAGAAAAAGCTCAAGACAAGGTGTCTTGCACCTAGTGAAGTTATCTTCCCAGAGAACACATAAAGATGTGTGCTTAATAAAAGTTAGATTGGTTCAGTCAGGAAAATCCAGAGTACAAATTAAGGGAATGTTCTCTTACAAAATATATACTCTTACTAGTATAGTTGTTACAGGCCAGGGATATAGCTCAGTGCACAGCACCCAGCTGGCAAGTGCAGGGTCATGAGTTTGACTTCCAGTACCAAATATTAAAAAATGAGAAGGATTCTGCTGTGAGAATAGTTGTCACTGGAGGACTGCAGGATTAGGGTACCAGTAATTTATCCTTGCATTGCCCTTGACTTGCATGTCCTGGGTCTGAGACCAGCCTGTGCCTTTTACAGAACCTGAAAGTCTCACAAATTAAAAAAGTCCGACTCCTCATTGATGAAGCCATCTTGAAGTGTGACGCGGAGCGGTTAAAACTGGAGGCAGAGAGGTTTGAGAATCTTCGAGAGATTGGGAACCTTCTGCACCCCTCTGTGCCCATCAGTAACGATGAGGTAGGCGCAGTGCCTCGCAGGTGGACCCCTCCTTGGCTGTCTGGGGTGGAAGGCTGTGTGAACTGGTACTGTGTATAGGGCGGCTCTTTGTACTTCCCTCTGCCACCAATTGAGCAGTTTGGGAGTCAGATCCTTGCCTGATTGGGAAGCAGTGGAGACAGCAGGTAGGAGGAGACTCCTGGCACAGAAGTCTGCTGTAAATGGGGCTGCTGTCCTCTGCTGCCTGTTGCCCCTGGTAGCAATGAGTCCTGTGGGAGGGATCTGCTAAATCAACCTAACCCCTCACCCACACCCAGTTGGGAAGCTGCAGGTTGAAGGGAAATCTGCATGATAAAAGTTCCCTGCCGGGCTGGCGCTTCCCAACACAAAGCTGCTGGGAGCCCAGTCTTTTGTTCCTGGCACCCGGGCGAGGCAGGGCCCATCTGTGCCTCTTTCATTCGTTCCCTGGTGAATGTTAAACTCACTACCGGCTGGGGTGTATGGGAGGCCAGAGAGCTGGAGCAGACTAGGAGGTCAGGGCCTGAGCCCGCCTCATGTGGCCCTGAGACCAATGAGAGCCTCAAAAAACAATCTGCATTCTCCCCTGCACCCCAGGAGATACCGATTATCTGAGCCGTTTGTCTCAGTGCAGGATTTTTAAGGAGTCATTTAAAAGAGTAACAAAACCGGGGAGACTAACATAGGTCTCCCAGAAAATCTTGATTCCCAGTTCCATGGCTAGAATGGCTTCTGGACAATTTCTCAGTTAATGAGCAAATTTCCTTCACTAGTTACTATGTACAGTAACCAAAACCTAGTGGTTGATTTAAGCAGTAGCTTAGTTGTTCTTGGTGGAGTTTGGAAAGGAGGTTGTAGAATTAGGAGATCATGTATCTCATGGTCTTATTTCTTTAGGATTCAGACAACAAAGTAGAAAGGATTTGGGGTGACTGCACTGGCAGGAAGAAGTACTCTCACGTGGACCTGGTAGTGATGGTCGATGGCTTTGAAGGCGAAAAGGGGGCCATAGTGGCTGGGAGTCGAGGGTACTTCCTGAAGGTAAGAGCTGGGGCCCATGAAGTGAAGAAAGAACTAAGAAACAATTGGAGAAAATGATAATCATACATAAAAGGCCCAGAAATCCACCACTTGTACTGGTGGCTTGTCTGTAAATAAATAGCAATTAGATGCAGTTGTCTCTTTAATGGGCGAGTGCTTATCCAGATTCTGAGGAACAAAAGCCACTCAGTGATCCTCTGCAGTGAGTGTGTTTTGCTGACTGAATCTGAACAGTCTCTGCCTTTGAGGGACAGTCAGACAAAACAACAGAGTCCGAACCCAGTTCAGTAATCCTGTGGTCTGAGCAGCTCGGGGTACTTACAGAAGAGGCAGATGGAGGCCACAAGCCCAAGCGGGCGTCCAGAAGGTACAGGGACCAACTTTAGAAATAGTGTGCTCTTGAGCACACTCTACCTTTACAGATCAGTCCAGTATTTTAGGAATTAGCTTAGGGAAGCCCTTCTGTGAGCTGTGGATGAATTATTTCTCTTACTAGGGTCTCTTAAAGGTAATTCTCTGGTTTGCCTGTGATCCCAACATTTGAAAGTCTGATGCAGATAGCCACTATCTTGGAGCCAGCACGGGCTACATAATGGGCCCAAGGCTAGTGTGAACTGCCTAAGTAAGACCCTGGTTCAGAATACAGCAAACACAAAAAGAGTTCTCTGGCCAAAGTGCCTGGTGACACACTGCTGGGCTTTGGAAAAATGAAGTGCCTGGCAGTTTCGGTTCTTCAAGGCATGCAATGTGTCCCTCACAGAAGTGTCCAGGTGCCTCAGTGTGAGTTTTAGCAGGTGAGTGGGATGGTGACGGGGCTGTCAATGCTGTCCTCTGTCCTTCAAGGGGGTTCTGGTGTTCCTGGAACAAGCGCTCATCCAGTTTGCCCTTCGCACCCTGGCAAGTCGGAACTATGTGCCCATTTACACCCCCTTTTTCATGCGGAAGGAGGTCATGCAGGAAGTGGCTCAGCTCAGCCAGTTCGATGAAGAACTTTATAAGGTGAGTAGTCTGGGCGGCATAGTGGACCAATGTCTTAATTGGGAAGCTTCAGGAGCTGGGGCTTTGGCTCAGTGATAGAATGTTTGCCTAGCAAGCTGGAAGCCCTGGGTTCAGTACTCAGCACCAAAAACAAACCTCCCCTGAAGAACAATTCAACCAGAAAAAAAGAGTAGAGAAATTGGGAAGCTTCACTGCAGAGACACAGCAGTGTAGCCTGCTGTGACTGAGGAAGCAAATTTTTAGTGTAAACAGCCACATATAATTGGTGCTGCCATGGTAGACATGGTTACAGAGGCATTTTCATCTCCCTGCTAGTGTCTGTGATTTGTATAACTGAGCACACTTTGTCACCAGGTGCCTATTGGGTGCTTGGACAAAAAGCAGTGCTCAGTGTGACACCAGCCTTGGAGCCCCCTTGTTGTGTCCTCTCACTGCTGACTCAAGACTGGAAGCTTCCACAGGGCAAGATGTCCTCATGTGCGGTGGGTGTGACTTCCAGGTTATGGCTCCTCCCCAACCATGACCATTTTAGGGAGAGCCAGAGTACTCAAGTAGAGATTATTCACGCTGTCATACTGATCAATTTATTACGGCACCAGCTATGGCACCGTAGTCTGTCCAGCACTCAGAATTTCCAGAGCTGGTATAATCCCAGCACTTTGGGAGGCTGAGACAGGAAGATTGCAAGTTCAAGCGCAGCCTGAACAACTCAGAAGTTTAATGAGACCCTGACTCAAAAAAAAGGAAGAAAGGGCTGGAGATGTAGCTCAGTGCAAAGGCCCTGAGTTCATTTTCTAGTATTACAAATAATTTTTTTCTTGAATATTCTGCTAAATAAAAATAAAAGTAATCTAAAAAAAAAAAAAAAATGCTGTGAGCTGTCCATCATGGTGAATCTGCCTCTCACTTGTCCCTTTTTTTTTGTCTTTTTTGAGGCAGGGTCTCTCTATGCAGTTCAGGCTGGCCTTAAGCTCACTTTGTAGCTCAGGCTGGTCTCGAACTCACAACAATCCTCCTGCCTCAGCCTGTCCCTTTTTTTTTTATAACTTACTCCTTTGGAAGTGAAAGTTCTGTTCTTGTTAGCAAGTGCAGTTAGGGTCATCTGGCTTATACCTGGCTGCCTAATGTTATGTAAAATCAGTATAGCTATGGATTGGCAGCGCTCCCTCTGTTGAAATATAATCAACTGTATCAGCCGGGCATGGTGGCGCATGCCTGTAATCCCAGCACTCGGGAGGCTGAGGCAGGAGGATTGTTGTGAGTTCGAGACCAGCCTGAGCTACAAAGTGAGCTTAAGGCCAGCCTGAACTGCATAGTGAGACCCTGCCTCAAAAAGACAAAAAAAAAAAAGAAAAAAATAATAATCAACTGTATCCCACATAGGCTCTGCCTCCACCCCAACCCAACCCCCATTCTGAGCATTGAACCCAGGGCTTCTCCCCTGCTGGGCGACCAGCCCACAGTGAGCTCTCAGCCCCCAGTGCTGTGCCGTTTGTTTCCATCTTCAGCTGAACACAGAAGTTATTGGGTTTTTTTTGGTTTTTTTGTTTTTTTTTTTTTTTGGTGGAACCAGGGATTGAACTCAGGCCCTTGCAGTTGCTAGGGAAGTGCTTATTCCACTGAGCCATCTCCCCGGCCCAGAAGTTATTGTTTGTTTGTTCATTTATTTATATTTTATGTTACTGGAGATTGAACTTATGTGTACTCTACCACTTAGCTATATACCTCAGCCTCTTTAAATAAAAAGTGTTTATTTTACTCACAACCTTACCAAGTTGTTTTAAGGTGTCCTTGAACTTGCAGTCCTACATCATCCTCTCAATATACTGGGTTACAGACATATACTACCATGTCCAGTATCATGAGTAAATCTTTAAGGATTAGTACCACTAGCCTAAGTGCCAAGAAAGCAGACTTCTGCCCAGCATGCCAAAAGGACTTGCCACTTAGTAAATGCCTTATAAATCAACATAGCCTTCTTGCCTGTCTGTCAGCATGAATCACTTATTGTATGTATGTTTGTATAATCTGTATATATATAGGCTATATATAATATATAGAGATGGATCAATCTGTCTATCCCCAAGTACTAGGAGGTAACCCAGGACCTATATGCTGAGCTGTCTCTTCAGCCCTTTAGCCTTTTTGTTGCCTGCTTATTTATTTATTTATTTTGCATTTTAAGGAAGGGTCTGTAGGGTGTTCAGGGTCTCACTACTAGGTCCCACTCAGAGTGATTCTCCTGTTTACAGCCTCTCAAAAGCTGGGATTACAGGGGTGCGCTATCATGCCCAGTCTCAGTTGCTGTCTCAGCACACCCCAGGGGCGGGGCGGGCAAGGTAGGCCCAGGGATGGAACCCCTGGCCCCTGCACTTTAATTCGCTAAGCTATTTGGCCGGCCCTTAGTTTTTTATTTTGAGACTTAGCTAAGTTTCTCAGGCAGGACTTGAACTATTTGGACCTTCTGTTTCAGCCTCCCAGAGTTCTGGGATTATAGGCTGTGAACTGGATCTCCATAATTTGTATGTCTTTGATCTCTGTCATAACTCAAGCAGACATAACTGTGTCTTCCCTCAGTCTTGCCTAGCATAGGCTTCTCTTCCTATAGGTGATTGGCAAAGGCAGTGAAAAGTCTGACGACAACTCCTACGATGAGAAGTACCTGATTGCCACCTCGGAGCAGCCCATTGCCGCTCTGCACCGAGATGAATGGTTGCGGCCAGAAGACCTGCCCATCAAGTATGCCGGCCTGTCCACCTGCTTTCGCCAGGAAGTGGGCTCCCACGGCCGCGACACCCGTGGCATCTTTCGAGTCCATCAGTTTGAGAAGGTGAGTAGAAGGTTGTAGTGGGGGGAGGAGGAGCCTTCCTCCCCCAGTCCACAAGGTCTCAGGAGAGACGGTGACTGTTCTCAGGTCCAGCCTGGCTCCGTCCAGCTCTCCCTCTCACCCTGGCACTGTTTTCTGAGGGGAGGATCTGTGAGCTCATGACAAAGTGGCTTTGAGTACAGACTGCGGCTACCCCGCCTGAGTGCCATGCTGATGCCACCAAGTGGTTGGAGACCATTTGTCCCTGTCTGTAACCGTGGGCAAGCTGCTTAACCTTCTGTTCTCTTCCTACCTCTGTAGAGAGAGGGTATTGGTCTGGCCCTCAGTAGGCCAGCTGAGTGGACTAAGACAGCTGTGTAAATCACTTTGCATAATTGCTGACAAGGACAGAATCTGTGGTGGTGCAGTCAGGCTGGTGGCCTCACTGTTGTCGACCACTCTCCTTGCTGGGGCCCACAGACCAGGTCTTCCTGGCCAAGCTGTTTCTACTTCAGCTCTGTGGTTTATTCACTACACCACTGTCCCTATCTCCTTGGGCCCTCGTCTGCAGATTGAGCAGTTTGTGTATGCGTCACCTCACGACAACAAGTCATGGGAGATGTTTGAGGAAATGATCGCCACTGCAGAGGAGTTCTACCAGGCTCTGGGGATCCCATACCACATCGTGAATATCGTCTCGGGTAGGGCATCCCTCAGCTCCCCTTCCTGCCTCCATAGACCCTGCCTTCAGTAGCTGTGCTGCCACACAGGTTGAGAGCCAGCTCGTGGTCCTGTCACACCCTTGTCACCAGGCTGCTGGGTGACAAGAAGAGCAAACACCACCCACTGTTGGGACAAGATACGAAGAGTTCCATGGCTTGCGGGAGGTTGGCCTTTAGGGATGCTGCCCTCCTTCCTGAGTCGTGGGGTTTTCCTTATAGGTTCTTTGAATCATGCTGCCAGTAAGAAGCTTGACCTGGAGGCCTGGTTTCCAGGCTCAGGAGCTTTCCGGGAGTTAGTCTCCTGTTCAAACTGTACAGATTACCAGGCTCGCCGCCTCCGAATCCGATTTGGGCAGACTAAGAAGATGATGGACAAGGTAGATGGCCCTGCTGAGGTGGGCGATGGGTCCTTTATCACACCTGTCCTGTCCTGGGTTGTCTGTCTCGGCCCTGGGAGCACAGGAGTCCTTGGCATCTTGGAAAAATCTAGAGGTGACTTCTGCCTTGGACTGGGTTCTCTTAGTGCTGAGCTGGCCCTATTCTACAGGGTGACTCCAGCATTTCTTTTCAACTTTGTTTATCATAACTCCAGAGAAAGAATGATCTCTGCTTATATAGAGCAACTTAGTGGCAGGGTCTTCCCCCTTTTCGCCCAAGGAGGTCAGGCTTGCACTCATCTCTCAGGCCCAGGCTTTAGGCCCTGATCTGAGTTATGAGTTAGGTTTGTCATGGTTAAAAGCAGCGCCTGCAGGGTGCAAGCTCTCCTGACTCAAGCAGACATGAGGAATCCATCTAGTCTGAAGAGAATTCAGTTTTTTAAAAAAAAAGTTGAAAATGGGTATGGTGGTGCATACCTGTAATCCCAGCCCTTGGGAGGCTGAGGCAGGAGGATCACTACCAGGTTGAGGCCAGCCTGATTTGCCATAATGAGACCCTGTCTCAAAAAAGAAAAGGTACTCATTTTGATATGGATATTTATAGTTGGGGAATTTTACAAAGTGGATGGTTCCCAGTCATCAGTAAGATCAGCAGAGTGCTGATTTTTAACTTTTCTCTGGTATCTTCTCTTCCCAGGTGGAATTTGTCCACATGCTCAATGCTACGATGTGTGCCACTACCCGGACCATCTGTGCCATCTTGGAGAACTACCAGACAGAGAAGGGCATCCTTGTGCCTGAGAAACTAAAGGAGTTCATGCCTCCAGGTACCACTCCCAGCTCTGCTCCTCTGCCTCTGCTTTGTTTTGTGCTTCTGTGAGTAACAGGCCCTTTCAGAAGGTATGTTCCCCTGTTTGAGTAACTCTGCCTGCTCTCTTACTCTGGGCAATGCTGGGCCTGGTGAGAAAGCAACCAGTGTAGGGGTGATACTCTCATTCTGCTAGGCCTCAGACTGAGGAGAAAAGATGGGCCCACACCAGTTCCTGGTACGGTTGGCCCTTTGTTCAAAGGGGTCATTGTCTTAACTTCTCCCCTGAGGTCCTTGGGCTTTGAATGTCTGAGAAATGACAGGTCACTTGGCTGGCTCTTCCCTCCCAGGGCTCCAAGAGCTGATCCCCTTTGTGAAGCCAGCACCCATTGACCAGGAGCCATCAAAGAAGCAGAAGAAGCAACACGAGGGCAGCAAGAAGAAAGCAGTAGCAAGGGATGTCACCCTGGAAAGCCAGCTGCAGAGCATGGAGGTCACCGAGGCCTGAACACTCCTTCCTTGCAGTCTGCTGGGTTTTGTTTCTGCCTGTGGGGACCTCAGAGGCTGCCTAGAGCAGGACGGCCTTGCACTAACTCATCACCATGCCCATCTGACTGCATTGCTAACAGGAACCATCCGCTGGGCATGGCACGTGTCCCTGTCTCCTCGCATGGGCGTGGGGTCCACTATGATGACTGATGAAACCATGTAATAAAGCATCTGGGGAGGGCTCCACACACTTGTTGTCTCCCTGAGACTCACACCTGCCTCTGACGCTACCCTTGGGGCCACGGTCCTGCTCTCTGTCCCAACTAAGGCTGTAAGCAAGTCAGAGCCTTTCGGCCAGTGGGTGCAGCCAGGCTAAGTGAGTAATAGCGCAGGGAAGTGAAACTTGGAGCCTTAGACAAGCCGGCAGGACCAGATCCCCCATGAGTTCTCTCCTGCCTGAAGAAGGGGGCATAGCTTGGAGAACAGCAGTACGCTGAAGTTTCCTTGCTGTGTTCCCCAGGAAAGGTCCATGGAAGGGGTGGGCCACTGCAAGGCCTGGTAGTAGGTGGGACTTGACTCAATCCAGAAGAGCCCAAAGCTTCAAGACCAGGGTCGAGCCTCCAACAGCTGGCACATGACTGCCCATGCTGCAACTCTTAAGAGCTCCAGATAGCTGGCGGGGCAGAAGGGCGCAGGCAGTGTTCAGTTCTTTGCAGGAGCTCCAGTGTTCCCCTAATGACTATGTACTGTTCCCTGGGAGGATGCTATCCGGCCGCTTTCTTGGCTTGCTGCCTTTCATCTGATTCTGCAGCCTTCCACTCTAATGACAGCTTCTGTTAGTCCAAGGCTTCTCTCCTAGCAGGGTAACATACTTCCTCCGGGTGATCCCTTTTATCTTTGCAATGATCCCTGAAGGTAGGGTGGGGACCTGATTATACCTGTTCCATTATGGAAGGCAGGAAGATGGAGGGGAGATGGGACAGTGGTCAGGTTGAAGTCCTAGCTCCCCAGTGGTGCTCTGTTTGTCGTTTGGGAGGCTGAGAGCTGGAATAGAACCTAGCTTGTTCTAGGCTAGCAGCTCACCTCAGCTTCCTTAGTTCTTCAGTGAGGACTTCTTTGGACCTGCTAGAGCTGGTACTAAGGAAAGACCAGTTTTTCCACCAGATCCTACTCATCTTGCACCCAGTTACCCAATCAAAACTGGAGCAACTAGAAGGGTGACCACGGTGGCTCTCTTGCCTTCCCTGCTGTGCCAACTGGGGACCCACAAATGGCCTCTGTAGCACTCAGATAAAGCCAGAGTAAATGTGCTAAAGAGCAAGCTGCTCCAGTTTGTAATTCAGAACAAATTCATGTTCCTAGAGCTTCAGCTGTTTGAAGAAAATCAGCTTACAGCACACAGGAAGCTGGTTTTGCTCCACCCCACTCCATGGTCTAGGCCACTAGAGACTCCCAGGTGTCCTCTCTGTTAGCCCTGGCCTTGAGGTCTCTGCGGCTTGTCCCCAACTCCTCAGCTCTTTGGCTTGTGCTTGTGACCTTCCTATAGCAGAAAGCCCTTTTCTCCAGGCCCTAGAGAGGTCTTGGGAGCTAGAAGTTGGGGGCTTGGTGCCTTGGGTACCTGGCCTGGCTCTTCCCTTTCACAGCTGGCCAGCCTCACCTGGTAGATGATTCACTGCAGTTAGCTGTATTCAGAGCCTGGGTGCTACATCTTTATACTATGGCAGCCTCCTGTTGCACCTCTATGATCCTGTGCCAGCTGTGCGAATCTGCCCTCTGCCACTCCTATGTGAATCCCTGTCTGGGTAGCGCTAGTCTGTTGACAAGACATACATGCTCTTCCCTGAAGCCAGACTAATAGGGCCACAGTGACAGCTGAAGCTCCCCGCAGGTGGGCTGGGCAAGGTGGCACATGCCTGTGATCCCAGCTACTCAGGAGACTGGTACACGACGGTCAGAAGTTGGAGGCTGGCCTAGATGACTTAGCGAGCCTATCTCAAAGACTGGGTCTGTAGCTTGGGAACCACACCTGTGGATTCAATCCTTGGTACCAGAAAAGAAAAACTCCACATTGGCAGGTGGGCATGCACTTGTTAATTGAGTGCTGACCCTGTGCCAGCACCACTGGGAGCACATTTACAACCCAGGAAGAATGGGCTACAGTCCCTGCTTTCAAAGAACTCAGTCTGCTGGGAAAGGTGTGGTGCACCTTCCTCCTCCCACAGCCTGTGACTGGGGCTGATGCAAGCCTTATTTCTGATGGGCTGACCCACCTGGAAGCCAGCGGCTGAGAGCCCGGCCCAAGGGTTTGCCTGTACCACCCTCGGCGATGCCCTCATCCCTGGCAGCTTGATCTGCTCAATCGCCAACCTTAGCTACCCAGGTTACTTCAGCAAACAATCCCCAGAGGCCTGACAAGAGTGAGTCAGAGCCCTGGGTCCCTTACAAACCCTAGGTTCCCACACCCAGGAATTCAGGGCCCAAGATGCAGTCTTCAGTCGCTACAGGCCAAAGAAGAAGCTAGGGACCTGGAGGCTGGCCTCTACGAAAGTTAGCTTGAAGCTGAGCTCCATCCAAGAGACAGTCTGCTGACCATGGGGACCCAGTGTGAGGCTCACACCTCCCTGAGTTCACAGAGCTGTTCAGCTGAACACTCCTAGACTGAACCCTGTCTCTGGGAACTGGCTCTCCTTACCTGGCCTGCTTTTTCTCCCCGAAGCCCTTCCGGTTTACCCTGGGTCCTGGGAACACCTCTTCCCCAGCCCCCACACCTCCCACGGGGTCCTAACACAGCGCTGGCTACTCTCCCAGGATGCGTCTGACAGGCAGAGCGGGACAGGCCCCAGGCCCCAGAGAAATTGCAAGTCGGAGCCTGTGCTAGGACGAGGGGCCTGCTCCTGTTCCAGTCACCCGCCGCCAGCATGGGGTTCTCTAACAACTCCCGACACTGGGGGGGGGGGGGGGGGGCATCCTTGCAGCCACGACTGCGCGGGCCCTGGTTGGGCCGCTGTCTGACGTTGCCCTTTTAAGAACCCCCCCACCCTGGAGCGAGGGCACTGCAGGCAGCTCCGGTCACAGAACCCTGCAAGGTGCAGCTCCTGCTCCGCCCAGGCGCCACTTGTCCCTCTGCAGGCAGAGGTAGGGGTCCCAGCGACCTTCGAGAAAGCGTACCCCTTTAGCTGCTCTAACTGGCCGCGTAGCAAGCGCTGCCGTTCGAAGCTCCGCCCCCGGCCCGGCTCAGGTTTGCGCTTCTATCCTGCGACGCAGACTCACTGTCAGGAATGGGCTGGGAAATTATTTTTACTGAGGTGTAAATTGCTGATAAGGAAGTGTGGCCTTTCCGGGAGTCGTATTTTGTAAACGCTGGAGAAAATGAAGAAAGCAGCTCTCAATGTTGAAAACATGTGTCCATTCCTATCATCCTAACTCAGAACGAAAAACAGTTTGGGGGTTTGTTTTCACTCTTCCTTGAGGGGCTGGGGAGATGGCTCAGTGGCATAAGTGCTTCCCTGACAAGCTCAAGGGCCATAGTTCAGTCCCCGGTTCTCCCCCCCCCCAAAAAAAAAAAATTACCATGGTTACTCACTCTTCCTTGAAAACCAGCTCGCGCCTTCCTGTTCCTGCCTCCCACCCCACCCCGGCCTTCCGCGTCCAGGTGCACTTGTCTTCCCAGGCTCCTGTGCGGACCAGGAGACCAGCCCTCGCTCAGCGGCGCCCAGAGACCCCCCTCCTCGGTCTCCACCATCCCTTCAGGCCCTTTCCCTCCTGTCTGCGTCTGCGGGAGCACTCGGGCTCTGCGGTCTCCTCCGCGGGCATCTCTCCCTCCCCTGTCCCCGCAGTGTCCACCCCCGGGGGGAGGGGACACCCTAGGTGGGGATGCAGGCTCCTTGAGTTGAGGCTGGAGAAACGGACTGGGAAAGGAGATGGCCATGGCCCTAAGGCTGGCTCCCTGGGCATTCACCTCTCCCCTCTTCTTCGGGTGCACTCCAGCTTCCGTGTACGGACCATCTCACTCTTTTGAGCATCCTGGCCACCCCAACAGGGACAAAAGACGTCTTCACTCGGACCTCACTCCAGCACCTGAAGTCTGGGCCTTGCCTATTCCTGGCATGACTCGCCCTGAACCTACACGTGCAAGTCGCCACGAACTCCTCATCCCCACGGACCTGTGCAGCTCCAATGAGGCTTCCGCAGTGGCATCTGCTTGGACAGCTTGGTGCTCAGCCTCTTCTGGGGGCACAGCCTCATGCTTCTAGGGCACGGAGGCGTGGCTGGATGGCTAAGCCATGCCCTCCTCTCAGCAGAAACACTTAAAAGTTCCTCAATTTATTGGCCAGTGTCTATGTTCATCAAAACATGGCCCCTGCACTGGTCAGCTGGCAAGATTTGTGCTCTGCTGTCCCCCAACATGTCACTGAATTCTGGCCTCATCCTGTCTCCCTGCACCATCACCTCCATTCACCCTTAAGGATTTGCTTCCTCCCCTACCCTGCCTCCTGCACACCTGGAATACTTCCTCTTTCTCAAGGTGGTTCAGATGCCACCTCCTTTAAAAAGCCTTCAGTAACTCCCCTCACACAGATAAAAGTATTAAGGCCCAACACCAGCCACAGCAGCAGTTGTCTCAATATTAGACTGGCTGCCCCTTGAGGCCACAGCTGTGGTCTTATCCTCTGTGTACCTCTCACACCTGGCCCCAAGCCTTGTGATGGAAGCACAGCTAGGCCAGCAGGGACTCCCTCCTTGGCCTGCAGGGGCAGCCCCCCGTTATTCTGGGATTTGCTGCTTGCAGCTCAGCCCCAAGGGTTTCGTCTTCCCCTCTGTGCAAGGACCAAAAATGTTCCCAGATGGATCATAGGTGGATTGTGTGTTACCGAAGAGTGTGAGGCCTTTTAAGCTACTTGCTTGCACAGTGAGTTAACCTATCAGTGAGATTAAGGCATTAGGGACATCTTAATTACACCCCCAAAGAAAGTCCAACAGTTGGGACATCAGGCTTTCTACCCTTGGTAGCAGCCAGTGCTGGGAATCCAGTTCATGGTTCAAGGGAATGAGTTCAGACCCTCCTGTAGAGCAGCCTAGAGACCCAGCTTCTCTTAAATAGAAGCTCCAGGTATGCCATCTGTCCATCCATCTATCTGTCCATCCACCCATCCATCCCTGTCACATATAATCATTTGAACAATGCTTCCTATGTGCCAGGCTCCATGTGACTGGTATTTGAGAAACATTTGTTCTCCCCAGCCCTAGAGCTTATTGCCAGTGGGTTAAACAGCTGTTAGGCAAGTAAATTAACAAGGACATACTCTATGTAATTACAAATTGCTGTACATGAAGGAGGGGCAGACTATGTTCAACCATTGGAAGGAAGCCAGGATGTCCAGAACAGAGCAAAGGGAGAGGAACAAGAAGAGATCGGCTATTCCATGTAAGGGCTGAGCATCAGTATGAGAAAGTTGGATTTGACCCAGGGTACAACAGAGAAGCTCAGGCAGGGTTTTCAGAAAGGAAGCAGCGTGTTCAGATGTAAGATATCACTGTTACTTTGTGAAGGACACCATTGGGGTTGGCCCAGAAGGTAGCACCTCAGCAGGACAACCAGCATGGGCTCAACAAGTGCCATCAGAAACAAAAGGGAAGAAAAGAAGTCCGGGCGTGGTGGCGCGCGCCTGTAATCCCAGCACTAGGGAGGCGGAAAGCAGGAGGATCACTATGAATGTGGGCTGCGTAGTGAGACCCTGTCTACAAAAAAAAAAAAAAAAAAAAAAAAAGAAAAGAAAAGAAATAGCGGGGCATATGACCTAATATAATACACAAACTTCTGGTTTGAACAGGAGAGGCAGAATATTGAGTTTCTTTGGATATTAGGCAGTTCCAGGAATTGTCCTTCATGCTCCTGGCTGTGGCCATAGCTGAGGTCCTAAGGGTTCTGGGAGCACTGGGGCCCTGCCTGCCAGGGGAATAGGATACTGGCCCTTCATGTCCATGTCATTCTCTAGAAGATGTAAGAGGGAAAGCAGAAAGCATCAGCAAACTTGTGCTGACCTAGCTTATCCTGAACCTCTCAGCCCAAGACATCCCCTCCTCTCCAGGGTCTCCCAAATGACCAAGACTGACAGGTGCCCAGCACTGTACGTGGCTTGGTAGGCAAATTCTTATTTATGTATTTGGTACAGGGTCTTGCTATGCAGCTCGGACTCGTAGTGACCCTTCTGTCTCAGCCGCTCCAGCACTGGGATTACACTTGTGCATCACCACACCCAGTTTCAGTGGCCAGCATGGCAAATCTGGGGCTCAGGAACCAGCATGGCACGTGGTACTGGGGATCAAATTCTAGTCTTTGTGTTTGCCAGACAGGCACTTAGACCACTGAGCTATCTCCCCAGCCTGGTGGATGATTTTTCCATTTTTCCTGAATGTTTGAAAAATTTCAAAATACAAAACATAGAGTTTTTAATCATTGTTGTTGTTTCCAGTGCTGGGAGTTGATACAGGGCCTTACACATATAAATCTATTATCTCCATTTGTTATCTTTTATTATTATTTTTGTGTGCTAGAGATTGAAGATAAGAGGAGTATTTTGATGTCATTTTTTTGGTCTTATTTTTTTTTTTTTTTGTCTTTTTTTGAGACAGGGTCTTCCTATGCAGTTCAGGCTGGCCTTGAGCTCACTTTGTAGCTCAGGCTGGTCTCAAACTCACAACAATCCTCCTGCCTCAGCCTCCCAAGTGCTGGGATTACAGGCATGCGCCACCACGCCCGGCTTGGTCTTATTTTGTTTGATTTTTTTTCATTTTTTCTTTTTTAAATATATTTCAGTACAGGGCCTACAGGTTCTCACTACACAGATCAGACTTGTACTGATCCTCTTGTTTTTAGCCTCCCAAGCGCTGGGATTATAGGCCCTTACCACCATGCTCAACAAGAGATTTTTTTTTTAATTTTTCTTTTTTTGTATCGGGGATTGAACTCAGGACCCTGCACTTGCCAGGCAAGCACTTATTCTACTGAGCTATCTACCCAGCCCTAGAGATGTTTTTAAACCTACAATAATATTTATTAGACTCCTCCCTCCCACCCCCCAAGGAAGAGCAGTTTCATTTGGCTGTTTCAGAAATTGGGCCTGGGGGCTGGAGAGATGGCTCAGTGGAATAAGCACTTCCCTGGCAAGTGCAAGGGCCTTAGTTCAATCCCTGGTTCCTACAAAAAAAAAAAAAAAAAAAAAAAAAGATATATATTAGTTTTTATAAAGTACCAACTCCGTACGAAGACAACAATATGCAAATGTATTAATTATTGTAACTGTCCTGCTATCCTGTTTTGAAACTGTCTCAATGTTATTTCTTTCTCAATAAAATTAATTTTATTTATTTATTGGCAGAACCTGGGATTGAACTCAGCCCCTTGCACTTGCCAGGGTAGCACTTATTCCACTGAGCCATTTCCCTAGCCGTCAATAAAATTAATACAAAAAAAAGTACTGACTCCAACATACAATGATTTGGCTTGCACTTCTTCAGTTTCTACAATGTCATGAACATGGAGTCATACAGCCACCCTATGTTTTCACTTTCACAACGATTTAATAAGTTCCATGAAATATTCAACCTCATTATAAAACAGGCTTTATGTTAGATGGTTCTGCAGAACTGAGGGCCAGTGTAAGTGTCCTGAGCTTGTCTAGGGTTGCCTGGGCTACCACATGGCATTTGAGAGGTTAAGTGCTGTAAGTACATTTTCCACTTATATTTATTATGAGTTTATCAGGGCATAATCTCATTGTGAATTGGGAAGGATCTGTATTTGGCTGCTGAGTGGAGACTGGTTTGGAAAGGGAACAATCTCAAGATCCTGCAAAACTCTGAGGAAGTTCTCTCTGCCTGGACTTGGGCTGGGAAAGGACAGACCACCTGCTCAGGGCACCTTCCTGCTTGGAAGAAAGGGGGGCACAGCAGGCTGGGCCACAGGCGAGTGCCCAGGAGGGAAGGTACTCATGCCTGCCTTGCTGCCTTTCTCTTGTCTTGGTTCTGTGCCCTTTTTTTTTGTTTTGTTTTTTGTGGAACCAGGAATTGAACTCAGGCCCTTGCGCTTGCCAGGCAAGCGCTTATTCTACTGAGTCATCTCCCCAGTGCTGGGGCCTCTCCCACCATTATCTTCTGTGTGAGAAACTGCCCTGCCTATCCATCAAAGGTCACCTTGCCCTCGCATCAGCTGCCTTCTCTGCCCCCCACCCCCACTGTCCCCACAGCAGCCCACTGATTCCAGAATCTCAGCCCAAAGGGCTCTGCCCAAGACAAAGTTCACTTGATTCTCCCTGATGAGGCCCAGTCTGCTCCTTCAGTGTGCTAGGCCGCAACAGATCCCCAAGCTTGGCTCTGGCCATGGTGATGCTCACAGTTCATCCTTTCCTTTCACCAGTTGGAGAGCACTGCTTAGGGACTTGGATTCTGGAGTCAGATGGCTTGACTTTAAATTGCAGCTGTGCAGTCCTGGAGAAGATGCTTAACCTGCAAATTCAGTAATTTTATTGATGAATTCCTCTTGCCAGGAATGCTATCCCCAAATAAGAAGCAGCTTCAGTCCCATTCCTTAGGAAGTCTTCTGAGACCTCTGTCTCTCTGTCTCTGTCTCTGTCTCTGTCCCTGGCCTTGGCCCTGTCTGTCTCTCTAACTCTGAATTCCTTTAGCCTTTTCTGTCTCAGTTGTTCCTGGAGCATTTTGCCATGCTCCTCATTCAGCTGAGGGCCAGAGCTATGCTGTACCCAAGGGCACGTTCACTGCAGGCCTGGCAGGCCCTCGGGAAGCACTGGGAGTGGGTAAGGCCCACAACCCTGCAGAAGAGCCCAGTGTCATCTTCGCAGGTCACTTTCCATTGCAGCCTCCAATGCAGGGTAAATTCCTTTTATCAGATCAGGGACTCACCACTGTTGGTTTTCTGCCAGGGAGGAGGAGGCCTCAAACTTCACACAGCTGGAAAGTACCAGTGGCTGCTCCCTCCTGCAGGGGGTCTCACCACCAGCCTGCTGCTGCTTGGTTTTAAGACTCTGGGAGGCACAGATAAACTTAGAAGTTTCCTTTCCATTTCTGGGAGCCAGAAGTAGCTGAGGAAGAGTGCAGGAAGAGCTGATTCTCATCCTGTAGCCCTAGGGTGAGGCCAGGAGAGGGTTAAGTGTTATTTGCTTGAAGATGAAGGGAAGAACCAGGTTGACAGACTGCCTCAGCCTGAAGGGCCACTGCCCTGGAAGGGCCTGGTTCTCACATCTTCCTTCCCTGGCAGCCCCTGCTTGGGTCCCAGAACTACATCCCATGGGCCAGCACCAAGGCAGCCCTGTCTGCTACCCGGAAGTCTTTAGCTACAAAGAGAGACAGATGAACAGGAAACTGCAGTTTCTCCTTGCATTGGCTCAGGCCTTCATCAGAAAAAGTCTCATTACTCAACCCCAATTCAAAGGATAATTAACAGATGGTATAATTTTTCAAGCATTCTCAGCACTACATGGCTATTAGATGAATGCCCACGCAGCCCCTGGATAGATCCTCCCAAATCAGGCTACGGAGCCCTGTGGGAGCTGCTTACACCACCCCTTCATCTCCACCACTGCCCTTGGCTTTGTCTAGAAGACTGCTTCTCTTCTGCCAAAGGGCAGGGAAAGCCCCTGTAGAGGCGGTCCTCCTGCTAGCTCTTTATCCTGCTCCCCCACTATTGTCTGGATCAGCCCAGCCCCTCTTAGAATTTCCCAGAAGGAAAGAGAAAACCTGGTTTCTCCACCCTGGCATCACTAAGTGACATCTTGGGAATTCTCTTGCCTAAAGAAGGTGGGTCCCACCAGGGCTGTGGCTCCAGGTCAGTGTTAGAAGGGAGCACTCCATCCAGCACTGGGTTCTGCAGCTCCTCAAGAGATAGCGAGCAGCCTGGGGATTTTGTGGCTGAGAGTGCCTAACCCCCACTTCATCCCAGAAGCACCACTCACCTACTTCAGGGTCTGTGCACCTAGCTTCAATACGACTGGGGTAAAGGCCAGGTGTGGTGTGCATGCTTGTAGTCCCAATTTTGGGAGGCCAGTATAGGAGGATCACAAATTCCAGGCCAGCCAGGCTATGTAGTGAGACCCTGTCTAAATTTTTAAAAGTCTACTGCTGAGTAAACTTTCGAAAACCATGTCCTTTATTCAACCCTCTCATTCTGTAAAACAAAAAATTGGCCAGAGTCACACAGCTGGAGTGTGGGGAGAAGGACGAAAGCTGTGGCAGAGCCCCCAGGCCTCCGGTCCTACCAGCCACCAGGGCCTGTGCTGCAAGAGGAGGCCCTTTTTGCACTGCCCACTGCCCTCTATGCCTGGCTTTTTCTCTCTCTTGGTGGCTTCACAAGTGGCCCTAAGGGGAAAGTGCCATGGACCTGTTCTGTGATGGAGCTCCAGAGCCGTGTGCTTGGGATAGGGTGGTCTGTGGTATCAAAGCTTTGATGGAAGGAGGGGGATAGGAGTTGACCACTGGAGGGGAGGAAGGAGCAGGCTAGAGGAGGCCATCCTTCTAGAAGGAGAGGCATAGGTGTGCTAATCCCCCTGTTTAGGACCCAGGAGAAGCTGTCCTCACCTCTACCCTTGCCTCCTTGCCCTCCTCCCTTAATCCTGGCCATTTAACCCAGGGCCTTTCAACTGAGCTATATCTTGAGACAAGCGTCTTATTAAGTCACTGAATGGCCCAGGCTGGACTCAAACTTTTAATCCTCTGCTTCAGCCTCATAGGTATGTGCCACCGCTCCCAGCTCCACTGGGGCTTGTAGATCTAGTATTATTAGCACATTTACTGCTTCGGGCCTTCCAGATCCCTCCCGCTGCAAAGCATAAGTGAGGTCTGGAGGAGGCTGGGGAGTGAGCATAGTCGCATACACAAACCTAGAACTCTGGGAGGCTGAGATAGGAAGATTACAAATTTGCCTGGACAACATGGTTAGGTAGACTGTGTCTCAAAATAAAAAATCAAGGGGCTGGGGAGATAGCTCAGTAGAATAAGCACTTGGCTAGGGTACTGATTTCAATCCCCAGTACCACAAAATAAATAAATAAATAAATAAATAAAAATAAATATAAAAAAAAATAAATAGATAAAATAAAAAGGGGGCCAAAGATGCACAGAGACCCTGGGTTTAATCCAATAACTGGACCCCAAAAGGCATCCTGGTCGAAGCACAAACTTGATGAGTGGCATGGAGCCTCAGGGCTTCTCCCTGTGGTGTCTCTCTGGAGTTTGAGGGAGGCTGTGCCAGGTGGAACTCAGTTTGCCCTAGGTTCTATGGAGGGGATACCCGCGAAGGCTCTTAGACGTGCTGACTGGGGACTGGGGATTGCTCTCTAAGAGTCCCTCAGAATTTTCTGGAAAAACATAGAACTTCACCAACTACCATCTTGATAATTTCTTGTCTGGCTTCCTGCTGATTGTTTCACTTTCATAGTAAGGATCCAGCCACAGCCAAGGGCCAGCCTAGCGGACCGGAGTCAACACTCCTACCTGATGGGAGTCTTAAAGCATCTGTGCTGAAGAGGGCGCTGGGTGGGGCCCACCGCGCGGCACCGCGGCGTTGCCGCTTTAAGGCGGTGGCGGCGAGAGCAGGTCTATGGTAATGAGCCGCCGTCGCCGCGCCGCGCCGCAGAGCTCGCCTGCCCGCGGGGAGGCGAGGGACCGCGGGGCGTGAGCGGGCGCCGGGCCGGGCCGGGGTAGGGCGCGTAGCTCGGTGGGCGCAGGTGGGCGACCACACGCGGGCGGGCGGAGGGGACGCCTCGGGCTCGGGGACCGCGGGGCCCTGGGCGCAGGTGGCGCGCGCCCGGAGCGCAGGTGGAGGCGCGGCGCGAGCCTGCGGTGGTCGGGGCCGGGAGGGGCCCTGCGCCGGCTGCGGTGGGAGTCGGGCGCCGCGGAGGGCGCCGCGTGGGCCCCGCCGAGCCAGCCAGGCGCAGGCCCCACGGGGCGCACGAGAGGCCCCCGGGGACCAGCGCCCCGGCCTGGGCATGAGGCGCGGCGGGGCCGGCAGGAGCCGGAGGAGGACCCGCCGCGGACGCTGACCCGGAGGGCCGGGAGCAGGGAGAGATGCGGAGCCGGGCTGCCAACGCCTCCCTCCCGTCGCCGCTGCCGCTGTTGCTGCTGCTGCTGCTGCTGCCGCCGCCGCCACTGCTGGGAAACCAAGTGGGGCCTTGTCGTTCCTTGGGAACCGGGGGACACGGCTCTTCCGAGGGCTGTGCCCCTGTGGGCTGGCTCTGTCCGGCCTCAGCCTCGAACCTCTGGCTCTACACCAGTCGCTGCAAGGATGCGGGCACAGAGCTGACTGGCCACCTAGTGCCTCACCACGATGGCTTGCGGGCCTGGTGTCCTGAATCGGGGGCCCATATCCCTCTTCCACCTGCCCCTGAAGGCTGCCCCTGGAGCTGTCGCCTCCTGGGCATTGGAGGCCACCTTTCCCCACAGGGAAAACTGACCTTGCCCCAGGAGCATCCTTGCTTAAAAGCCCCACGGCTGAGATGCCAGTCCTGCAAGCTGGCACAGGTCCCTGGCCTCAGTGCAGGGGAAGGGTCACCAGGTGGGCGTTGGAAAAGAAATGTGAATACAGCCCCTCAGTTCCAGCCCCCCAGCTATCAGGCCACAGTGCCTGAGAACCAGCCAGCAGGCTCCTCTGTGGCATCCCTTCGAGCCATTGATCCAGATGAGGGTGAGGCTGGCCGGCTTGAGTATACCATGGATGCCCTTTTTGATAGCCGCTCCAACCATTTCTTCTCCTTGGACCCAATCACTGGTATTGTCACTACAGCTGAAGAGCTGGATCGGGAGACCAAGAGCACCCATGTGTTCAGGGTCACTGCACAGGATCACGGTGTGCCACGTCGGAGTGCCCTGGCCACACTTACCATCTTAGTCACGGATACCAATGATCATGACCCCGTTTTCGAGCAGCAGGAGTATAAGGAGAGCCTCCGAGAGAACCTGGAGGTTGGCTATGAGGTGCTCACCGTCAGGGCCACAGATGGTGATGCCCCTCCCAATGCTAACATTCTGTACCGCCTGCTGGAGGGGTCTGGGGGTGGCCCCTCGGAAGTCTTTGAGATTGACCCCCGTTCTGGGGTGATCCGGACCCGTGGACCTGTGGATCGGGAAGAAGTGGAATCATACAAGTTAATAGTGGAAGCAAGTGACCAGGGTAGGGACCCAGGTCCACGGAGTGCCACAGCCGCTGTTTTCCTGTCTGTGGAAGATGACAATGACAATGCTCCTCAGTTTAGTGAGAAGCGTTATGTGGTCCAGGTGCGGGAGGATGTGACCCCAGGTGCCCCGGTACTTCGAATTACAGCCACAGATCGTGATAAGGGTAGCAATGCCCTAGTGCACTACAGCATCATGAGTGGCAATGCTCGGGGACAGTTTTATTTGGATGCTCAGACAGGGGCCCTGGATGTGGTGAGCCCTCTTGACTATGAGATGACCAAAGAATACACGTTGCGTGTCCGGGCGCAGGATGGTGGCCGGCCCCCGCTCTCCAATGTCTCTGGCTTGGTAACTGTGCAGGTCCTGGATATCAATGATAATGCTCCCATCTTTGTCAGCACCCCCTTCCAGGCCACTGTCCTGGAGAGTGTCCCCTTGGGCTACCTGGTTCTCCACGTCCAGGCTATTGACGCTGATGCTGGTGACAATGCCCGCCTGGAATATCGCCTCGCTGGTGTTGGGCATGATTTCCCCTTCACTATCAACAATGGCACAGGCTGGATCTCCGTGGCTGCTGAGCTGGACCGGGAGGAGGTTGATTTCTACAGCTTTGGGGTAGAAGCCCGAGACCACGGTGCCCCACCACTCACTGCCTCAGCCAGTGTTAGTGTGACCATCTTAGATGTCAATGACAACAACCCAACCTTTACCCAGCCGGAATACACAGTGCGGCTCAATGAGGATGCAGCAGTGGGCACCAGTGTGGTGACAGTGTTGGCTGTGGACCGTGATGCCCACAGTGTGATCACTTATCAGATCACCAGTGGCAACACCCGCAACCGCTTCTCCATCACCAGCCAGAGTGGTGGTGGGCTGGTGTCCCTTGCCTTGCCACTGGACTACAAACTGGAGCGGCAGTATGTGCTGGCTGTCACTGCCTCTGATGGCACAAGGCAGGACACAGCGCAGGTTGTGGTGAATGTTACTGATGCCAACACTCACCGTCCTGTCTTTCAGAGCTCCCACTATACGGTGAACGTTAATGAGGACCGGCCAGCTGGCACCACTGTGGTGCTAATCAGTGCTACGGATGAGGACACAGGTGAGAATGCCCGGATTACCTACTTTATGGAGGACAGTATCCCCCAGTTCCGCATTGATGCTGACACGGGGGCTGTCACAACCCAGGCTGAGTTGGACTATGAAGACCAGGTGTCTTACACTCTGGCCATCACTGCACGGGACAATGGCATTCCCCAAAAATCAGACACCACCTACCTGGAAATCCTAGTGAATGATGTGAACGACAATGCCCCTCAGTTTCTGCGGGATTCCTACCAAGGCAGTGTCTACGAGGACGTGCCTCCTTTCACCAGTGTCTTACAGATTTCAGCCACTGATCGTGACTCTGGCCTTAACGGCAGAGTCTTCTATACTTTCCAAGGAGGCGATGATGGAGATGGCGACTTTATTGTGGAATCCACATCAGGCATCGTGCGGACACTCCGGAGGCTGGATCGTGAGAATGTGGCCCAGTACATCTTGCGAGCATATGCAGTGGACAAAGGGATGCCCCCAGCCCGCACACCCATGGAAGTGACAGTCACTGTATTGGATGTGAATGACAATCCACCTGTCTTTGAGCAGGATGAGTTTGATGTGTTTGTGGAGGAAAACAGCCCCATAGGGCTGGCTGTGGCCCGGGTCACAGCCACTGATCCTGATGAAGGTACCAACGCTCAGATCATGTACCAGATTGTGGAGGGCAACATCCCTGAGGTCTTCCAGCTGGACATCTTCTCTGGGGAACTGACTGCCCTGGTTGACTTGGACTATGAGGACCGGCCTGAGTATATCCTGGTCATCCAGGCTACGTCAGCTCCCCTGGTGAGCAGGGCTACTGTCCACGTCCGCCTCCTTGACCGCAATGACAACCCACCGGTGCTGGGCAACTTCGAGATCCTTTTCAACAACTACGTCACCAACCGTTCCAGCAGCTTTCCTGGGGGTGCCATCGGCCGCGTGCCTGCCCATGACCCTGACATCTCAGATAGCCTGACTTACAGCTTTGAGCGGGGAAATGAACTCAGCTTGGTCCTGCTCAATGGGTCCACAGGAGAGCTGAGGCTGAGCCGGGCACTGGACAACAACCGGCCCTTGGAGGCCATCATGAGTGTGCTCGTGTCAGGTAAGGAAGGGCCCAGCTGGTGTTGGGGCAATATTGGGAGGCTGGGCAGCCCCTGGAGGTAAGGAGCCATGCAGGAGGAGCTGGTGAGCCACCTGTCTGCTTGTGGCTGGCTCAGAGGGTGAGGGGGCCTGAGAGCCAGCTTGGGAAGAAGGCCCAGGAATGCTGGCAGCTGGTGCAGGCCCCGCCTGCTGCCCCAGGCTGGGCTGGGTTGTTTCGGTTGGCTGCCCTCTGCCTACCAGCCTGTGACGTGGTGGGGGGGAGTGTTGTGAGGCTGCTCCTGCTAGAGCTGCCAGGAATTGTGAAAAAAGGCGCGTGGAAGACTAGGAGACCAGGGGAACTGGGGGAGGGGCAGAGGGGACCACAGCCAGGGAGGAGGGCTGGCCCTGCAGTGCCCCTCACACCCATCAGTCCATCCTGTGATCTCACACAGCCTCTGGCCCAGGAAAGGGCTGCAGGGGCATGGGGCCGCCTCCGAGGGGTCAGGACCCTGCAGTCCTCTGCTGGCCCCTTCTGACTCCTGACTGAGCTGCAGAATTGGCTGACGTGGACTTTGTCTAGCACATTCTTTTCCCTCCAGGCAGCAAGAGACTGGCCTGGCCACCACTTCATAGCTCCTTCAGGAAGTGAAGCCAGAGCTCATTGTCTCTGTCCAAACAGACCCTGCTGTCAGAGTCTCTGGTTGGGGGACTGGCTTGGGGGAAGGGCTGCAAGTAAAGCTGGGGGGAAGCTGAGATCTTGTGGGCCCCTTGCCTCCCCCTGGCTTTTCTTAGGGTGCCAGGCCTCCCTGCTGTCTGTGACAAGCCTAGGCCCAGGGAATGGAGTGTGAGGATGAGTGGGAGACTGCTGTGCTTTGAGGGCAGAAGCCCCGCGGCCTTTGATCTGTGGGAGGAGGGTAGAGTCCAGGGCCCAGGCCCAGCATTCCCTTGGCCCGGCCAAGTTCTCAGCCTGCAGGGACCTAAGATGGTGAGGTTGGGGAGCAGAGCAGGAGAGGAAGACCCCCGGTCAGCTCTGTGGGTGATAGGCGAGCTGGGGACTGGATCCAGGGTGTTGAGTGCCTTTATCAGCCCTGGGAACACCTGGGAGTCTCCTAGTGAACCACTGTTGGCTGTAGCCACAGCTGAGATAGGTCCGGGTCAGGGACCTCACTCCATGCAGCCTCCAGACGCCTGAGGGAAGCGAGTAACAGAGGCCTTCTGCCCCTGTCATCTGTGAGAGGCAGGCAGGAGTCGGAGCATCATGTTAGCTCCCTGTCACTCAGGCTGCTGGCTGGACAGATGCCTCCCCACCCAGCCCTCAGGAGGCCACTGGTCCAGGGAATCAGTGTTCAGAGCTGTGATCCTGACGCTTGTGTCTGCACCAGAAGAAGTAGTTGGCATCCTGGCCTGTGCTGGGACTGCATGCAGTGGGAGGGATAGGACGGAAAGACCTCTCCCTGGTGCTCCCTCCCAGCCTGGCCGGCTTGAGTATGGCTACACCCTGGGGATGGGACAGAGGACAGCCCCCACTCAGCCTCGGGTCTCCCGCCAGGGCAGAGCCCAGACTGCAGCTCCTCTGGCATGAAGGGGAAGGCCAGCCAGTGCCAGGGTGGCTGCAGTGACCCTTTAGCCCTAACCCTCTTTTCCCCTGAGCCCTGACCCCGGAAGGCAGTCACCACAGCAACCCCAAAGTTCAGGGGGCTGGGCCAGGGGCTGGCTGGGCTGCCCCTTTGTTTTCCTCCTTTGCTTCTTTGTCTCCGTTTCTCTCCCACTCTGAGCCTATGGTCCTTCCACACTGCTCTCTCCTGACTCCTGCATGTCTCTTTGCTTCTCTCCCATTCTCCACTGGTGGGTCTTATCTTGGGCCTTTGTCTTTCACTCTTTGGTCTCCTTGTTTATGCCTGTCTCTCTTTACTCCTTCTCTGGCTGCAGCTGCCCAGGCTCCTAGAGCCTGAATTTCCCTTGAGAGGTTTACACTGGAGCTCCTGCCCAGGGCCTGAGCAGCCCCAGCCCAACAGAGCTCCTGCAGGCCCCTGGTTCTCACATAGATGTCAAGAGAGGAAAGACCAGAAGTCTGTATCTGGCACCTTCCCAGGGGCAGGTGGCTGAGGTCTGTGTCCCAGTGGTGGTTCTGGGTCAGAGCCTCCCCCTTCTCTGTCCAGGAAGACAGCTGGAGAGATGCACTCCCACCTGTTCCCAACTGGCCTTTACACCTGAGGCATGACCTAGGTCAAGGCAGGGAAGGGGGACAAAGGGGAGAGACAGCAGTGAGTTGAGTGTTGGGGTGAGGACAGTAGCAGAGGGAGCAGGTGGCTGCAGGTGGTGGGCCAGATGGGAAGCACAGGCCCAAGTTGTTGGGCCAGGGCAGGATGGGGGTGGGCAGTGTCTTTCCCAGGGCCCTTTCTCATCCCAAGGGCACGAGGCTGCTCTTGCTCATTGGTCCTGACTGCCTCCTGTCTGCACTGGAGTGGGAGTCCTGCATGTGCAGTCCCCCACCCAGGAATCCCTGGCAGGCGGCCTAGAGCCCTATACCAGCTCTGGACCTGGAAAAGGGGGAAAGGGAAGACCTTTCGAGTCTGTAGCAGGGGACCTTAGGGCAGCCTTGAAGGCTTGAAGGACTGGTCTGGGTACCCCCCCATAGGAAGGAGCAGCTTGGGCAGAAGCTTGTGGACGAGAGCAGTGAGTGGTGAAGCCGGCTCACTGGGGGGGAAGCAGTTGGGCTGGCAGGGCACAGTGGCTCAGGGCACAGCTGAGTGGGTGTCTTCCCAAGCAGCCTGCTCAGCCATGCTGCTAGGTATGAGTGTGACACAGACAGTGGATGCCCACATCGCTCCCCCCTCCCCTTCCTGCCTGGGTGCCCATTGCTATAGCTAACTGTGGCCTCTGCTGCTGTATTTTCAAGACTATTTCTTCACTGGATTCTAATCATCTTAGTATTTATTGCACGTGTACTATAGGAGGGTAGGGGCACTACACCAAAGTGAAAATATTCCTTATGGCCCTGCATGTCTTTCCTCAGCTTTTATTTTTGAGCTACAGAAACCTGTCCCATCTGCATGGGCACTCAGATGGGCATGGTATGTCCATGGTATGGGTGTGTGGGTGGAGCGAGATGCCTGCAAGTGTGTGAGGACACAGCTGCTCATGAACGAGGCCTCCCAGGGGCTTGTGGGCCAGCCCTTGGTTTCTGTGCTGTGCACTGAGTGGGTGAGGAGCTGCTAGAGGCTCCAGACCCAGGGAGAGATCAGCCTAGGGGACCTGGGGTCTCCACATGGAAGGTGCCAGCCTCTTCCACCTGTGCACTGGTCTATCCCCACCCACTGACCTGTTTCCAGTGCGGTTAAGGTGGTTCCGCTGAGTTTCCCTGGGGTGTGGTCCCCCAGGCTGCAGCCTGAGAGCTAGGCGGGAAGAGTGCTTTGTGTGGGGTGTTGCCATGGGGATAGTGGGCCTGCTCCCAGGCAGCCATGAGCCCAGGCAGCCATGAGCCCAGGCAGCCATGAGCCCAGTGGGAGGGGACATGTGGCCTACTGGGGGCCACTCCCACTCCCTGTCCAGTGCTGTAGGGCCTGGGGGCACAGGCAGGGTTGGGATTATGAGTGTTGGGAACCAGAGGTCAGGAAGCTGTGTGTGGGGCAGTAATTTCTGTGAGTGCCACACTCTGTGCTGTAGAGAAGTAAGCAGGAGACAAAACAGGACTCATAGGAGCAAGGAAGCCCAGGGCCAGACCCATGGCTCAAGCAGGGAAAGATGCATAAACATTCACTGGTGCATTGTAGCTGGGTGTCCTGGCGCATTCCTGTCATCTGGCACTCTGCAGGCTGAGGCAGGAGGAGGGTGAGTTTGAAGTGAACCTGGGCTACATAGTGAGACTTTGTCCTCAAAAAAAAAGTGTCATTGTTCACAAGAGGAAAAGAGTGCAAAGAGAACATCTGATGATCTTACCTCTGTAGAAGTGGGCGTGTTGCCCACCTTATGGGCCTTGGAAAAGGGAGGGGCTGAGAATGTAGCTCAGCAGCTCAGTGCCTGCTGGCTAAGCTCAAGGTCCTGAGTTACACTCCAGATACCAAAAAGAAGAAAAAAGGAAAGGGAGCATTTCCTGTCCACCTATGGTGCCCGACGCCTCCCCCTCCTGCTGCCCGTGCCTGGGGCCTGGCACACTCCCCAGCCTCACTGACCACGCTCCTTTCCTGCAGATGGTGTGCACAGCGTGACAGCCCAGTGCGCGCTGCGTGTCACCATCATCACGGACGAGATGCTCACGCACAGCATCACGCTGCGCCTGCAGGACATGTCTCCCGAGCGCTTCCTATCGCCCCTGCTCGGGCTCTTCATCCAGGCGGTGGCAGCCACACTGGCCACGCCACCTGACCACGTGGTGGTCTTCAACGTGCAGCGGGACACGGATGCGCCCGGGGGCCACATCCTCAACGTGAGCCTGTCAGTGGGCAGGCCACCGGGCCCGGGGGGAGGGTCACCCTTTCTGCCCTCGGAGGACCTGCAGGAGCGTCTGTACCTCAACCGCAGCCTGCTGACAGCCATCTCAGCGCAGCGTGTGCTGCCCTTTGATGACAATATCTGCCTGCGTGAGCCCTGCGAGAACTACATGCGCTGTGTGTCTGTGCTGCGTTTCGACTCCTCTGCGCCCTTCATCTCGTCCTCCTCTGTGCTTTTCCGGCCCATCCACCCTGTTGGGGGGCTGCGCTGCCGCTGCCCACCCGGCTTCACTGGCGACTACTGTGAGACGGAGGTGGACCTGTGCTACTCGCGGCCCTGTGGGCCCCATGGGCGCTGCCGCAGCAGGGAGGGCGGCTACACCTGCCTCTGCCGAGATGGCTACACGGGTAAGCCGAGCCCGTGGGCCATGGGGACTGCCCAGGCCCAGCCAGGGTGGGGTATGGTGGTGTGGGCGCGTGGATTCCATCCACAGTGGTCACCCCACTGTGGCAGATGGAGCCACCCCCCAGCTGCACCCCCTTCTAATTGTGAGATTGAGGCCAGCGCTGGGTGCGGGTTTGTTTTCCAGCTCTGCCAACAGGACAGTAGCTTTTGCTTAACCTCTCTGGGCTTCACTACTTTCAAATAGAGATAGGAACCCAATTAGATCAAAAGTTAGATTGTGAAGATTAACTTAAGACAAAAAGAGCTGGTCTGTGTCAAATGCCAGCTTTAGTTCAGTCAGAGCTAGGGCAGGGCAGAGGCTGCACCAGTGACTTTGTGTCCCCATTGCTGTAGTGGGCACTTTTCTCCCAGGCAGTGAGGGAAAGGCACAGAGGAACTGCGGACAACGGACAGGTTGGGGGATGGCGTGTGGACAAGGACCCTGCACCTGTATAGCCCCTGGCAGAATGGCCACATTGCCACTTCCCTGTGGGCCATGACCTGTAGTCTATGCCTCCTGTCCCTGCCTCTCCCAGGGGTGCTCACAGCCTCTGTCTGTGCCACTAACTCCTCCCTGAAGGCTCCTGCTCTTGGTACCCGCCACAACCCGCTCTCCTTCCTCCCTTGGCCTCCTCCCCACCTCCAGAGCCAGGAGTCTCACTGCAAGCCCTGCTGTATCTTCCTGCCTAGAATTTGCCAGACTTGACTCTTCCAGGCTGCTGGGGGCGGAGGAGGGGAGGCTAGGGGAAGGGAGGGGAGTCTTTGTCCAGGAGGATGGGGAGAGGGGGCTTCCAGGAGGCGAACAGCAGTTTCCATGGAAACGAGAGCCAGTCACTAGGCACAGGAGCTGAGAACCTATCTCTAGAATCTGGGAATGGGGAGGGAAAGAGGGGAAGGGGAAGATTTTTCCATGTGATGTGGGAATTTCCACTCCTCTGTTGAGCTGGATCTGCCCCATGGCTGAGGTGTCTGCTCCCTGTGTTGCCCAGGTGCGCAGGGTTCCTGGCCTGGACTCGGTTTCTGGCTAGTAGTTTTGTGCCCCATGCCTGGGGAAGGTGCCAGCGAACTGCCCTATAACTGACAAATCCAAGTGAGGTCTGGTCCCATCCCCCGGGAAGGAAACTGATCTCCATGCCTGGCAGGGACAATAGCACCAGTGTGAGGGTGGGAGGAGCAGAAAGTGGGAGCTGGAGCAGGTCTCATGCTGTCCTGCAGGTCCCTCCCTGCCTTTTACATTTGCCTCTGCTCAGAGCATCCCACAACTTGCTCATCCTGGCCCTGGGATCAGGAACCTAGAAGGCTTGCAACCCTGGAGCCCAGGCAGAGATAGAGGGCTGGGGCTTCAAGACCGTCACAGGGAGCTGTGTCATCTGTGATCTGTGATGACTTAGGTATTGTGAGCCAGCTGGAGCACTGGAAGGGCCAGGATGTCACAAATTTGAGAAGATGGGTACCCAAGAAAAGAAGTGGGGTATCTAGGAGAATTGGAGAGTGTTGTGGGATCACAGGGGCCATGGACATATTGCTGGGGGAGCCCTAGTTCCCCTGCCCCTTCTCACCATGCCTTTGCTCTTGCCCAGGTGAGCACTGTGAGGTGAGTGCCCGTTCTGGCCGTTGCACCCCGGGTGTGTGCAGGAACGGAGGCACCTGTGTCAACCTGCTGGTGGGTGGTTTCAAGTGCGACTGTCCATCTGGGGACTTCGAAAAACCCTACTGCCAGGTGACCACACGCAGCTTCCCTGCCGGCTCCTTCATCACCTTCCGCGGCCTGCGCCAGCGCTTCCACTTTACCCTGGCCCTCTCGTGAGTGGCTGGGCCCTGGGACTGTGGGGCACCATGGGAGTCTGGACACCCTCTGTCCTGTGGACAGAGTAAGGGACCTGGCAGCAGAAGAGCTCAGAGCCTGTTGGCAGTAGAGCTGGGCCAGTTCTGGAGCTGCCTGGGCTTTTGCCAGCAGATCTTCGCCATCCACCCCTGTCTGCCTGTCACTACAGGCCAGATGGAGAGAGGATGCCAGGGTCCTGGCCAGGCTCCTCTTCCAATTCAGGCCTGGTGGCCTGCTGTAATCTGGGCTGTGTGCCAGTCCTCTGAGGGCCTGGGACAGGATGGCTGCTGATGTCTCGCTGGTTCTGCTTTCCTTCACCCTCCCCTTGCCCATGCAGTTTTGCCACCAAAGAGCGCAATGGGCTGCTGATGTATAATGGGCGCTTCAATGAGAAGCACGACTTTGTGGCCCTCGAGGTGATTCAGGAGCAGGTCCAGCTCACCTTCTCGGCAGGTGACTTCCCCAGCCCCGCCTGTGTCTGCCCACCTCCCGGTGACCCCAGGCCATACTCTTCTAGTTAACCTTGCGTGCTCCCCACCCCTGCCTTCCCCAGCTGTCTGCTGGTGTCCCAGTTCACTCAGTCCTTTCTCCAGGAGAGTCAACCACCACTGTGTCCCCATTTGTGCCCGGAGGTGTCAGTGATGGCCAGTGGCACACGGTGCAGCTGAAATACTACAATAAGGTGAGGTTAGAGGAGATGGGGGCTGAGAGGCTCTGGCCTGGGCTCCCATGCTCCCCAGGATCTGTGTGGTGCTTCCTGCACTGGGGAGGCATGGTCATGGCACTTGTGACTGATGGGGAAAGTGGCACACACCCCTGGGCAGTGCTGGCCATGTGCACAAGGCCACAGCATGGGCTGATGTGCTAGTGCCTCCTGGCTCCCTGCCCATGGCTTCCTTTCTCTGCCTGTCCCTATCCACAGCCACTTTTGGGCCAGACAGGACTCCCACAGGGCCCATCTGAGCAGAAGGTGGCTGTGGTGACTGTGGATGGCTGTGACACAGGGGTGGCTCTGCGCTTTGGAGCTGTGCTGGGCAACTACTCGTGTGCTGCCCAGGGTACCCAGGGTGGCAGCAAGAAGTGAGTAGAGGGAAGGGCTCAGGGGTGGGCAAGTTGGGCCCACCGGGGAGGGCAGGTTGAGAGGACAGACCAAGCCAGATAGGGCCTCTCACTCTGCTTCCCTAGCCCTGCTTGGCCCTCAGGTGGTGCTTAGGGAATGAGCCCCAGACTGTGGGCTGGGTGGGATTGGGGAGTAGGTCCTGGTTGGGGTATCCCCTTTCCCAGTGCTGCTGTGCTGGGCTCTTGGTCTCCTGCCCAGGCCCTATCTCTCTCTCTCTGGCTTGGCAGCAGGACGTGTGGAGAGAGCTGGAAGCTCTGGCCTGCTCTCAGGTCATCTCTCTTTTCTCCACAGATCTCTGGATCTGACAGGGCCCCTGCTGCTGGGTGGGGTGCCTGACCTGCCTGAGAGCTTCCCTGTTCGAATGCGGCACTTTGTGGGTTGCATGAGGAACCTGCAGGTGGACAGTAGGCACGTGGACATGGCTGACTTCATCGCTAACAATGGCACTGTGCCTGGTACGGGGTCTGGGGTAGGGAATACCAGCCCACTGAGGAAGATGAGCCATGCTGGTGGGGACCCCAGTCTGGGCAGGTGGCCAAGGCCTTTCCAGCCACCATTGTGGATTCTTAGGGCAGTGCCCACTCTGTTCCAGGTTGCCCCACCAAGAAGAATGTGTGTGACAGCAGCACCTGCCATAATGGGGGCACTTGTGTGAACCAGTGGGATGCCTTCAGTTGCGAGTGTCCCCTGGGCTTTGGGGGCAAGAGTTGTGCTGAGGGTAGGAGGCCAGGGCCTGGGTGCTGTGTGAGGTTTGGGACCCCGGTGAGGCTGGGGCAGGCGGCGGGCAGGGCACAATGAGCATGTGGCCGTGGGTGGAAAAGCGAGTCTGGGCAGAGGGTAGCACCTTAGACAAAGGGCTCAGTCAGAGGCAGGCCCAGGCACAGTGAGGAGCAGCTGGGAGGGTGGGGCTGCGTGGGGTGTGGGTGAGGGGCTGCGGTGCACTGCTGCCCACAGAGCACCGCGGTAAGCATCGCACCCTTTGGGCGCTGCCCTGCTCCGCCCTTAGAGTCTGCCTTCATCTACCTCTCCAGAAATGGCCAACCCCCAGCGCTTCCTGGGCAGCAGCCTGGTGGCCTGGCATGGCCTCTCCCTGCCTATCTCTCAGCCCTGGCACCTCAGCCTCATGTTCCGCACGCGCCAGGCCAACGGCGTCCTGCTGCAGGCTGTCACCAGAGGGCGCAGCACCATCACTCTCCAGGTGATGCGGGCATGTGAGAGACCTGGCCAGGGCTGCTGTGGCCTGGGGCTGGCCAGAGATCACTGGGCGGGGTCTGAGGGACGGAGTAGTCAGATCAGAGTCGCAGTCAATGCTGCCACCTACTGGGCTGAAAGAAATGGACACCCTTGCTGCCCTGGGTTACTGGATGGGTTTAGTGAACCAGGAAGGGGGGCTGTGGGTGGAAGAAGACCCACTTAAGGCCTCCTCCTGACTTTGCTTTCTTTTCTCCTGCACCAGCTCCGAGAGGGCCATGTGATGCTCAGTGTGGAGGGCACAGGGCTGCAGGCCTCGACACTCCATCTGGAGCCAGGCCGAGCCAACGATGGAGACTGGCATCATGCACAGCTGGTACTGGGTGCCAGTGGGGGCCCTGGCCATGCTATCCTGTCCTTTGACTATGGGCAGCAGAGGGCGGAGGGCAACCTGGGCCCCCGACTACATGGGCTGCACCTGAGCAACATTACAGTCGGGGGAGTCCCTGGGCCGGCTGGTGGCGTGGCCCGCGGCTTCCGGGGCTGCTTGCAGGTAAGCCTCCTCCCCACCTGTTCCCACCTGCCTAGAGCCCAGCTTTTCCAAGGCTGACCCTGCCCCTTGGTCCCCAGGGTGTGCGGGTAAGCGAGACACCTGAGGGTGCTAGCAGTCTGGATCCCAGCCGAGGGGAGAGCACCAATGTGGAGACAGGCTGTAGCTTGCCGGACCCGTGTGACTCAAACCCATGTCCTGCCAACAGCTATTGCAGCAATGACTGGGATAGCTATTCTTGCAGCTGTGATCCAGGTATGTCGGGTTTCCCAGGAGATGGGGTTGGCACATGCCTGGGGTCTTACTGTGGTTCTGCTATGTGACCTGGGGCCAGCTGCATCATGTCTGTGAACCTTCTCATGTGCTTCAAAGCCACGACTAACTGGTGTGGGGCTCAGAGTGGAAGGGAGACAAAGGTGAGTAAGATGGAGACAGTGTCTGGGGAAGGTGGAGACTGAGCCTTGCCGCTTTCTTACCTCAGGTTACTATGGTGACAATTGCACTAATGTATGTGACCTGAACCCATGTGAGCACCAGTCCATGTGTACCCGCAAAGCCAGTGCTCCCTATGGCTACATCTGCGAGTGTCCCCCAAATTACCTTGGGCCATACTGTGAGACCAGGTAAGTGGGCCAGGCCACACAGCAGTAGGTCCTAAAGGCTGCTGACTGTGTTCCTGAAAGCACCCAAGAGCCTGGCCAAGCTGCAGCCATGCTTAGCAGGGGCCACATGTGGCCATCTCAGGTAGGAGTGGCTGAGGAGGCTCATGCCTGCCTGTGGCCCTCTCTACAGGATTGACCAGCCTTGTCCCCGCGGCTGGTGGGGACACCCCACCTGCGGCCCGTGCAGCTGTGACACCAGCAAAGGCTTTGACCCAGACTGCAACAAGACGAGCGGCGAGTGCCACTGCAAGGTGCCCACCCCACCCAGGCCTGTACTGTGGCCACCCCAGTCTTCTGGGCCCTAGACGGGAGGCGGTGAAGATGGGACCTCCTGTATAGGACTGAGGCCCACATGCGTTTGGTCACACAGGCTGGGCAAGTGACTATTTGTCCTCATATGTCTGAGGCCTAGGGAGCCCCAGGGAGACCCAGGACTAGTACTGAACCAGTGAGTCCTGGGCCTGCTGTCTTGGTTGTCTGTAACCTGTCCTGGCTGCTTGGCATCTCACTGGCAGGATCAGCCCCAAACCATTGCCCTGTGTTAAAGGAAAGAGAGACTGACCCAGTGATTCCCTCCCTCCCAGGAGAACCACTACCGGCCCACTGGCAGCTCCACCTGCCTCCTATGTGACTGTTACCCTACGGGCTCTTTGTCCCGAGTCTGTGACCCTGAAGATGGTCAGTGTCCCTGCAAACCTGGTGTCATTGGACGCCAGTGTGACCGCTGTGACAACCCATTTGCTGAGGTCACCACCAATGGCTGCGAAGGTGGGACTCTTGGGAACAATGGGCAACCCTCTCTACTGTGAGGTTTGTCCTCCAGGGAGGTGGGTGTGGGGCTGCAGGGTGTGCTGAAGAAGGGGCAGGGAACCTGGGCAGAGCTGCAAGAGGGTGAGCTGCTCTGAGCGAGCATGCATTCTCCCTTCCAGTGAACTATGACAGCTGTCCCCGGGCCATTGAAGCTGGGATCTGGTGGCCCCGTACACGCTTTGGTTTGCCTGCTGCTGCCCCGTGCCCCAAAGGCTCCTTTGGTAAGTACTGGAGGCCCTGGATGTGACATTAAGAACCTGGTCTCTGCTGTCTGGGTGAAGGCAGGAAGCTTCAGACCCAGAGCCCTGCTTTATGTCCATCTTCTTTGCTACTCCCCAGGTTTTCCTGGAACAGAAATGTGGAGATGACAGGCAGGCAATCTGGGGGGGGAAGGGACATTAGGTGCTGCCTTAGGACCCAAGCCCTAGACTGGGGCTGGCTTTAGTCCTTGGGTTGGCAGTGAGCAGAACTCATAGGCAGGGAGTGGCTACAGAGAGGCAGTGGCAGCTGGGGCTCAACGTGTTGTACACCTTGTGCTCTTGTAACCCTGGCTTGGGAGAGTTTTGCAGAGGTTCTGGGCCCTGGTTCCTGTGTTCATCTGGGCTACAGAGTGACAGGGCCTTGCTCACCTACGGCCTGTCTGTTCCATGAAGTGCTGGCTCCCAGCAGAATTCAGGCAGCTCACAGGGGCTTCCTCTGTGTCACTCTGAGGCCAGGCATCTTGATTCCTCCCCCAGGGACCGCTGTGCGCCACTGTGATGAGCACAGGGGGTGGCTGCCCCCAAACCTCTTTAACTGTACGTCAGTCACATTCTCGGAGCTGAAGGGCTTTGTAAGTGGACCACTGCATCTCCACCTCCTTCTTTCTCTTCCTGCCCCCATCTTTGAGCATAGGGATTCTGTAGTTCAGTCCCTGTGTTGGTAGGCCCCCACTGGGACATACTCTGTGCCCCTTCTGAGGCCCTTTTCCTCCCCAGTCGCACCCTTCTGCACTGACTATCTGTTCCTCTGCCTGTCCCCACACAGGCTGAGCGGCTTCAGCAGAATGAGTCAGGCCTGGACTCGGGCCGCTCCCAGCGGCTGGCCTTGCTCTTACGCAATGCCACGCAGCACACAGCTGGCTACTTTGGCAGTGACGTCAAGGTGGCCTACCAGCTGGCCACGCGACTACTGGCCCACGAGAGTGCCCAGCGGGGTTTTGGGCTGTCAGCCACACAGGACGTGCACTTCACAGAGGTGGGCTTGGAGTGTGTAGGGCTGGCTGGTTGGTTGGGACTTGGGGTGGGTGAGCCTGCTCTGGGGCACCTTTGGCAACCTCCCTCAGCATGAGGCTTCGGTGATAGTCCCTGAGCTGTGTAGTACATGGGTAAATCAGAGCCCTGCTGGAGCCAGTGCCATAGAGAGAGTCGCTTGCTCTGAGCTGTGTGCTGACCAGGAGCAGCAGCACCTGTGGTGGTAAAGACTGGTTACACTCAGTGGGGCCCAAGGGCAAGGAGCTTTCTTAGAGAGGGGGGGAAGATCCGAGTGGATGGTGCCATCCCCAAGAGTGGTGGCCAGGGCATGTGCTAAGGGACAGGCGTGGTGCACGGGGAGCAGGGCTGGCCAGGCGCAGGAGGGCTTGGCCATGGGGACAGATGTGGGCCGTCAGTATATGCCCCCATGACATGCCCACCCCTAGAATCTGTTGCGAGTGGGCAGTGCTCTCCTGGATGCAACCAACAAGCGGCACTGGGAGCTGATTCAGCAGACGGAGGGTGGCACCGCCTGGCTGCTCCAGCACTATGAGGCCTACGCCAGTGCCCTGGCCCAGAACATGCGGCACACTTACCTAAGCCCTTTCACCATTGTCACGCCCAACATCGGTGAGGCCGGTGGCTGTGGTGGGCAGCGGTTTGTGGGAAGCATTCCCTCGTGGGCAGCCACATGACGGCACTGCCTGCCTCCCTGGAGCCTGATTGTAACCGTCCTCCTCCCAGTTATCTCTGTGGTGCGCTTGGACAAAGGAAACTTCGCTGGGGCCAAGCTGCCCCGGTATGAGGCTCTGCGTGGGGAGCGGCCCCCAGACCTTGAGACAATGGTCATCCTCCCTGAGTCTGTTTTCAGAGGTCAGTGGGGGCCTCAAGGGGGATTCTAGAATTGGCCTTGGAAACCCATGGAGCTAAAGTAGCCATGTTCTGCCGCCAGAGATGCCCCCGATGGTTAGGCCTGCGGGCCCCGGGGAGTCTCAGGAGTCTGAGGAGCTGGCCCGGCGGCAGCGGCGGCACCCAGAGTTGCGCCAAGGAGAGGCTGTGGCCAGTGTCATCATCTACCGCACCCTGGCTGGCCTATTGCCGCACAACTATGACCCGGATAAACGCAGCCTGAGGTGAGCGGCCAGGGCAACAGGGCCGTGTCCTGGGGGTGAGGTGTCTCTTGATCACATGGCTGCATCTCCCTGCCCCCCGTCAGAGTCCCCAAGCGCCCGGTCATCAACACACCAGTGGTGAGCATCAGCGTGCATGACGATGAGGAGCTGCTGCCACGCGCCCTGGACAAACCGGTCACTGTGCAGTTCCGGCTGCTGGAGACAGAGGAGCGAACCAAGCCCATCTGTGTCTTCTGGAACCACTCGATCCTGTGAGCGAGTGCTGACGTCACCCCCAGGACCCCGGGAGCCCACCCTCCCTGTCTTCCTGACCCTGCCTTCCTCACACAGGGTCAGTGGCACCGGTGGCTGGTCAGCCCGAGGCTGTGAGGTCGTCTTCCGCAACGAGAGCCATGTCAGCTGCCAGTGCAACCACATGACAAGCTTCGCTGTGCTCATGGATGTGTCCCGGCGGGAGGTCCGAGCCATGGGGGCAGCCTGGGGACCATGGCATGTACTCAGGCCTGCCCTTTCTCATGCATGGTCCCCTGTCCCCTGCCCTGCAGAATGGGGAGATCCTGCCACTGAAGACACTGACGTACGTGGCCCTCGGGGTCACCTTGGCCACCCTGCTCCTCACCTTTCTCTTCCTTGCTCTCCTTCGTACCCTGCGATCCAACCAGCATGGTATCCGCCGCAACCTGACAGCTGCCCTGAGCCTGGCCCAGCTGGTTTTCCTCCTGGGAATCAACCAGGCTGACCTCCCTGTAAGACACCCCTGCTCCCCACTGAACTCCTACCATCTGCCCCTTAACGATCCCTTCCCTATCCTCACTTCCATCTCTGCCCCTACAATACTAATGAATAGACACCCCAGCCCTGGGCCTGACCTGCTTCTCAATCTCCACCAGATGCCCTAGCATCCTAGAGATCTTTGCCTCCGGCCCAGGCTTCCCCTAACACAGACCCCCACTACAGGCCTCCCTCATGTAAATCTGAGAGCTCTTCTGTGCAGCTGGCTGTGCCTGGGTCACTGACCCAGTCATCCGGCCACCCGGCCCTCAGTTTGCTTGCACAGTCATTGCCATCCTGCTGCACTTCCTGTACCTCTGCACCTTCTCCTGGGCTCTGCTGGAGGCCTTACACCTGTACCGGGCACTCACAGAGGTGCGCGACGTCAATGCTGGCCCCATGCGTTTCTACTACATGCTGGGCTGGGGCGTGCCTGCCTTCATCACAGGTACTCCATGCCTTTCATGCTCTGGAAGTTTCCTTTGCCTACCCCTGCACTCCCAGCCTGCACCCTAAGACTCCCTTCCCCCTGTTCTTGGACACCTGCTCCAATTGAACTGAGTCCCTGAGACCACCATGCAGAGGGTGAGCCTCCCTTCTGGAGAGTGGTGTGGACAAGTTCTGTCCACATACTGCATTCTAGGTCCCATGTACTGCCTGGTTGCAGCCTGGCTTCCTACCACCCTGACCGCCTTCCCCTGTTGCCTTCCTCCTGCCCCAGGACTAGCTGTGGGTTTGGACCCTGAGGGCTATGGTAACCCTGACTTTTGCTGGTTGTCCATCTATGACACACTCATCTGGAGCTTTGCTGGCCCAGTGGCTTTTGCTGTCTCAGTAAGTGCTAGAAAGTAGGCTGGGTGAACAGGCTGTGTGTGCTTTGGATCTGCTTGATCCCCTGGGGAAAGATGAAAGCTCTGTGCTCCACCAGCCACTTACACCTGTCTCCCTTGCCCAGATGAGTGTCTTCCTGTATATTTTGGCGGCCCGGGCCTCCTGTGCTGCCCAGCGGCAGGGCTTTGAGAAGAAAGGCCCTGTGTGAGTATGGGGGGCACCCAGGCACAGGGAGGGCTGCATTGCCTGACAGTTTGGCTCACAGGTGTCCTGCTCCTCAGCTCAGGCCTGCAGCCCTCCTTTCTTGTGCTCCTGCTGCTGAGTGCCGCTTGGCTGCTGGCACTGCTGTCCGTCAATAGTGACACCCTCCTCTTCCACTACCTCTTTGCTGCCTGCAATTGTGTCCAGGTACCTGGCCCAGCCCAGGCCAAGGGGAGGGCAGCATAGCCAAGGAAGCCAGAGTATACACAAGCTCTTGCTGCCTCTGCCTGCCAGGGCCCCTTCATCTTCCTGGCCTACGTGGTGCTCAGCAAGGAGGTCCGGAAGGCTCTCAAGTTTGCCTGCAGCCGCAAGCCCAGCCCTGACCCTGCTCTGACCACCAAGTCCACCCTGACCTCGGTGAGGGGGCTCAGGGCCAGCTAGGTAGGGGAGGGAGAAGCCTGTTATCTGCATCTTTTGCCCCATTTTCCTGCTTCTTCTCCATCCCTACATCCCTTCCTGGAGATAGAATGAGGTTGGGGGAGGCATGATTTTGACTTGGAGATGAGAGAGACAGGTGGTCAGGTAACATACCGAGCACCTAAGGATCCTCCTGGATCTTACTAAATTCCTTGTTTCCCAGGAGACAATTTCTGGTGTCATCTTTTACTATCAAGCCCTTATGTAGCAAGTCCAGAGCTGCAAAGCTGTGGCAGAACCATGACCATGGTCAGGCCCGAAGGCGAGGACCGCAGAGCTCTGCGCCTCCACCTGGAAGGCAGGACATAGGGCAGAGTCCCTGCAGCCTTCTGCTTCCTGGCCTGGGCTCCCACCTCCCATCCTCTATTTACTGA
>PVKA01004643.1:49949-97200 GCA_004027165.1 Ctenomys sociabilis
GTCATTGTAGGGAGGAGTCCACCTTGAACCCTGGCCAAGGGCCCCCGGGCCTGGGAGACACTGGCGGCCTGTTCCTAGATGGTCAAGACCAGCAGCACGGTGAGGATGGAGGCGTTGGCCACCCAGTAGGGAAGGGGCTGGCTTTTGCCAAGGGTGTGCCAAGTGAGGCAGGTGGGCCGGCTGTGATCCCTCCCTGACCTCCCAGATCCCGACACGGACTCTGACAGTGACCTGTCCCTGGAAGATGACCAGAGTGGCTCCTATGCCTCTACCCACTCGTCAGACAGCGAGGAGGAGGAAGAGGAGGAGGAGGAGGCTGCCTTCCCTGGCGAGCAGGGCTGGGACAGCCTGCTGGGGCCTGGAGCGGAGAGATTGGCCCTGCACAGCACCCCCAAGGGTGGGCCAGCACCAGCCTGTGGCCTTGGGGGGCGGTGGGAGCCCTAGAGACCTGGGCTTCCTGGGAGGCAGGACCCCAGCTGACGCTGTCTTGGCCCCCTGCAGCCTCTGGGTCTTACCTCCTTCCTTTCCTTGCTAGATGGAGGTCCAGGGCCTGGGAAGGTCCCCTGGCCAGGAGACTTCGGGACCACAGCCAAGGAGAATGGTGGGAGCGGGGCCCCTGAGGAGCGACCGAGGGAAAATGGAGACACTGTGTCTCGGGATGGGTCCCTGGGCCCCCTTCCTGGCCCTTCTGCCCAACCTCACAAAGGTGAGAAGGGCAGCCCCACTGGCATGCCTGTCTGCACCCTTACACACTTCTGGCCTACTTCTCCTGCCTGCTCCTCACATGTCCTTCCTGCCCCCAGGCATCCTCAAGAAGAAGTGTCTGCCCACCATCAGTGAGAAGAGCAGCCTCTTGCGGCTGCCCCTGGAGCAAGGCACTGGGTCGTCTCGGGGCTCCTCAGCCAGTGAAGGTAGCCGGGCTATGCCTCCTCCACGCCCTCCACCCCGCCAGAGCCTCCAGGAGCAGCTGAATGGAGTCATGCCCATTGCCATGAGCATCAAGGCGGGCACCGTGGACGAGGACTCCTCGGGCTCCGAGTGAGTGGGGCTGGGTGGGTGGGCCAGGGTGCTGCCTGCAGAGGTCCTGTCTGGGGCAGAGCTGCTCCCGGGCCCCAGTCAGCAATTGGAGGACAGCTGGGCCTGTGCCCAGACCACCTGGGGGTGGGCCAGTGCCCCCAGGCTGTATGCATTAGAGCCCAGCTCTGGATATGGATATTGGGCGAGGCAGAGGGCTGGGGAGCTGGGGCTGCTTTCCTGTCTCCTTCTGCTGGTGAAAGCTTTCGCTGTCTCCTCCATTCCAGCTAACCTCTGTCTGCCTTTTCTGCCACTCTCCTTTCCTGCCTCTCCAGATTTCTCTTCTTTAACTTCCTGCATTAACCCTGGGCCGGTGTCCTACGTCCCGAGGCTCCCTCCCCTCCCTGGCTGCGCTCATGCCCCTACTCCTGTCTTGTGCTCTGTCCTGCCCCTGCTCCCCGTGCCACCACCTGCCCGCACCAGCGATGAAACGTCCATCTGAGGAGCCTGGGCCTTGCACCCAAGGCCACCTAGTGCCAACCCCCTCCCCGCCATGGCCCTCACTGCACTTTGGACCCCTGGGGCCAACATCTCCAAGACAAAGTTTTTCAGAAAAGAGGAAAAAAGGAATTTAAAAAGGATCTCCACTCTTCATGACTTCAGGGATTAATTTTTTTATACACTGGAAACCGCCTCCCTTTTCCTTTCCCAAAGAGGATAGGACCTCCCTGGACGCCCCCAGCCTCTCCTCAGTTTCCCATCTGTTGTGCCTCTGGGAGGAGAGGGACTCATAGGGCGCCTGCCTCTCATTTGCCATCACCAAATGGAAAGGACAAAGCCACACCCCCCCCCAGGGCACCAGACCTTGCAGGCTGTGTCGGGCAGGCCTCAGTGAGCAAGGGATCGGGCAAACGGCGCACTTCGTCTGCCAGTGCCACTCCTCCCAGGAACTGAAAAGCCGTGTCCGGCCGGGGCAGAAGGACTCATTACCCCTGGACCCCCAAATGCTGCATGAACATGTTTTAAGGGGGCCAGCGGCCCCAGCCCCTCTCCTTTCCCTGGACTATGGCCATGTGCTTCAGCCCAGGTGTTTGCTCAGTTTGCTGACCCCAAAGTGCTGCTTCATTTTCCTGCTGACCAGCTCCTGGGGAGGCCTGTGAGTGTTGAGTTGCAGCTTGTTGCTGTTGGGAGGGTGGGCGGTGGGGTGGGGAGGAAGAAAGTGAAAGCACAGAGCCCTGAGGGGCCTCAAGCACAGGTTTCAGTTCTGGGTTCTGGTCCACTCACCCACCCATGCCTCCCAAATCAGACAAATGCCATTTTGTCTAACCTGCTGTGGCCTCTGAGACATGTTCTGTTTTTAACCCCTTATAATTGGCTCTCTTCTTCAAAGGACCGGGTCTTCTTCCTCTTCGCCCCCCACTCCACCCCAGCTCCCTATGAAGAGAGAGTTAATATATATATTTTTATTTATTTGCCTTTTGTGTTGGGATGGGCTCCTGTCCAACCCCGGGGCCAGTGTGGCCATCGCAGGCTGGGTGTGCCCCCAGCAGCCCCGGCCTGGAGGCCCAGTACTCTCAGCCCCATTCCATTTCCCTCCCAGTTTTGCTGACTGCTATTCTTTGAGTCATCCTTTGCTCTAAGCATGTATTCCAGACTTGTCACTGACTTTCCTTCTAGCAGGTGGCTAGAAAGAGGCCAGTGGGCAGGAAAATGTTCCACGGCATTTGGAAGGCCAGCCTCTGGCTTTTCTGCCATGGAGTCTCCCCCTTGCCCTCTACCATCTCCCCTCAGCAATTCCTGCAGAGTTAAAATTTTAACTGGTTTTTACTACTGACGACTTGATTTAAAAAACATACAAAAATGCCGAATGCTAACTTGATACTAACCATCAGATTGTACAGCCCGCTTATTGCTGTAAATATGGTAGAGTTTTGTGTTGTTTTTTCCATCCCCATACTACTGAATAAACAGATAGCTCTGCGTGTGGGTGTGCCGTGGCATCATGTGCTCTTGTGGGATGCTGTCTCCTCAGAGACTGGGCCTGGGCGTGGAGACAAGAGTAGGGCCTGAAGGCCCCCAGCCCGGAGTCTGGCTGGTTAGCCTGCCTCCCTGTGGCTTTCCCCAGAGATGCCCCTGAATCTTATCATTGCAGAGCCCACATCCTGCCAGTGCCAAAGATGAAATGGGCAGGTGAGGAGGTGTCCTTCCACTAGGGCAAGAGGACCTTGCAGGGGAGGCTGCCCAGAGCA
This sequence comes from Ctenomys sociabilis, assembly GCA_004027165.1. Lineage (NCBI taxonomy): Eukaryota > Metazoa > Chordata > Mammalia > Rodentia > Ctenomyidae > Ctenomys > Ctenomys sociabilis. The sequence goes on from PVKA01004643.1 coordinate 53,213, forward strand.
GGCAGGCACCCAGTCCTCAGGGCTGAGTCCTAGACATGGATAAGTTTTCCAGCACAGAATTCTGAAGTAGGATGGGTTGAGTAGCAGGTGGAAATCTAAAGGTTTTTAGTGGTTTTGGTAGAGACCTACTAACTCCACTACTCTGGGCCATTTTCATATTGGAGAGAAGTTTGAGGTCTACAGCATGACTGCAGAAGGTGAGGTAACACGGAGCCCTACAGGGTGATAATTATGAACAAAAGTCAGGGAACAAGACTGACTTAACCTCTCCGAGCCTTAGTTTCTGCGCAGCAAAATGAGGATAACAGCACCTGTCTAATTGAGCTTTTATGAACATTAAATGAGCTAACATTCGTAAATTGTTTACAATAGTTCAAAGTGCATAGCAAGAGGCCAATAAACACTGGCTGGCTTTGTTGTTGCTACTGGGGTGTAGAGGTAGCGAGTACCTAGTCAGAAAAACAGAAAGTCAGGCCTAAAGGGGAGGAGGTGAGCAGGTAGACAGGAAACTGCAGAAGAGTGGAAAGGGCTGACTGAGGGTGGAGGCAAAACATGATTGACCCAAGATGTGAGCAGGCCTTTCCCTCTCTAGTCACCAGGGGGCAGCAGCACATGGGTCTGCGGGGCGTTTTGCCTCTTACCTACTCAAGGTAGGCCTGGCTCACCCACAGCCCCCGCAAACGTCTGCCTGATAGCCGCACCTAGGCTTGTCCATAGGCTTGCTGAGGCACCAGTGCCTCCTCAAAGCAGAAGGTCACCAATAGCCCCTGCTCACTAGACACTGGTGCAGGAGGCAGCTGAGAAACACAACTGAGATTTTCTTGTTTTATGCCAAATTTCTCCAAAACCACGTATGCAACACTTGTCTCCACCACCCTCTCCCCATACAAATTCTTGGAATCTCGGGCTGTAGGCCCTGCTGCAAAGGCACAGGAAGAGGCAAGCGTTGGGGCAGATGTCCCAGTGCTTCAAGGCATGTATTAAATGAGCCTTAAAAGGGGGTAAGGCAGAGGGACCCTGAGTTCAGGGATGGGGAGGGGCATTTCACTGCAGGCACGTGGGCATGGGCAGGCAAGGACCCTAGCTGGCTGTCTGACTTCTTTTGTCAAGCTGCCTGCTCTACTCATGAAGGCATGGTCTGGTTTTCAAGGAAAAATGTTATTCCAAAATTCGAGTCAGAGTCCACAAACGATGTGAACCCTAAGCTAAATCTGTTGAGGAGTCTCTGTCATTACTTAACAAACACACATACTACTTTACACTCCAATATTTTCTAAATAAATAAAGGAAATGCTCTGCTAGTCAGAACACTGGGGTACTGCTGAGGCTTCTGCTGCCAGTGCTCTAGTCCAGTAGGGAAAAGGAGAGAAGACAGTCCTGAGGGTGTGAGGGAGAATGTGACAAGGTGTCCTGCACCTCCTCAGCGCACAAGCACAACAGAGAGCCAGCAAATTCTCAGGTGGCTCTGCTGCCTGGCAGAAAAGGACATTCAGGTGTAGAATATGAATAATTTACATAGATCTTAGCATAAGAGCCTCACACACTATGAATAAAGCTACCCTGATTTTGACTGGGTGCCTCTATTACCTGAATTCATGGAGAGGGGGCCTGTTCCCATCAGACACCAATAAGCAGGGAGTTGCAGCCCGATAAGCTGGAAGCTAGGTCCTGTTTAAGCCCCTACTTGGGAGGTCTATGCTGGCCGTCTCACTAGAATTACAGGGGCCGGGGAGATGGCTCAGTGGAATAAGTGCTTTCCTGGTAGAATTACAGAAATTTCCACTAAATTAGTTAGAAGTTAGACCAGGATCCACTTGAAGATACACACAAAATACAAAAATACATTTCCTTTATTTTATAAAAATGCAGACAGGGTTATAGACTGGCCTGTAAGGAATCATAAAATTCATAGGATACAAGTTCTGATAACCAGGTGCCTGCTTCCCTGCTCCAAACAGGCCCACGTCCAGGGGAGGATGTGATTCAGAAAGATCTCTCCTCAGGGAGCAGGGCTGGCACGGAGGTCATTCACAAGGAAAAGTGTCTGCTGCATCACACCTGGGATCAAGCTCTCCAGGGTGGACTGCAAAGGGAGGACAGAAGAGGATAAGCCATGGTCTGCGTTTCTCATTTGTTCATTAATTTCACTGTTGGGAGGTGACCTCTTTTCCTCTCATCTTCAGAGAGTTTGGCTCTCTTCCAGCTCAATCTGAATCCACCTCAAGCACTATGGTCTCTATTCCCAGCGATGGGCCTGGCAGCTTCTTCCCCAGTTGCAGGCTAGGATTCTGGAGTTGGGCTTGCTGGTACAGCTAAATCTAGGCAGTGACTGTAGTGCCTTGCTACTGAATTCCTGCTCATTGTCCTGCTCTTTTTACCTAAAAAGACAAAGGGGAAACTGCTTTGTAAAAATGGCCTTCTTTCTCATGCCCACTGGTCACCAGCAGGCTCAGGCTCCTACCTTCTGTCCCGCTCTCCTCCTCAGGCCTCGCTTCTCCATAAAGAATTCAGGGCTGCTGAGAAGCAGAGGATGGAGTGGAGGACCAGCTTACCTGGTAGGCCCAGGAACCACAATTTTCCTGGGAGGCTGCAGACTGCTGTGAGTGGCACCCCTGACAGTGAGATTTGGTTGCTGGAAAACCGGAGCTTGACGGGGGGTTTAAAGAAAGAAAGGCAGTTAGCAAAAAGTTCAACTGGCCATCTCAAGAAGAAATACTAGCTGAAAACACCATGCTGCCTCTGCCAGGTAAAATCCATGGGGTACTTAGAAAGCATGGCCCCGACTCTACCCAGACCCACACGTTCTCTCAATTTAGTCTCCCAGGTCATGTGGAATTTTAAGGAAGGTTGTGAAAGTGGTCATTGTTGCTAGCTCTGGGACACTGAGGTCAAGTTGTGCGGGGGTCAGTATTCTTCCTCCTTCTTACCCTTATGTCCACTTTTCCTCACCTTTGCGTCCTGCAGCATTTGATCTTGAAAACCCTTTCCGAGTTGACAGAGAATCAGGAGGTAGGGCACCTTTGCCAGGGGGAACACTCCGGTTAGTGAGTGGCATTCGGCAGGAGGGCCTGGGGATGGCCGAGGGAATGGGCAGTCGACTGGAAGTCTTAGCAGCTGCTCCCTGTTGCCTGGGTAGGCACTGCGTGTTGCTGGTTGAGGGCAGGACTGGTCTGACTGGGGTAGGTGGGCCTGGTAGAAAAGAACAGAAGCATTTCAGAGTGAGGTCCACTTCCCTGCCCCTCACCCACAGCTTTGCTGCCTAGTCTCACTTGCAGTTGCTGTCACATTGGGCCCAGTTTTTCCCTGTGGTGGAGTAGATCGAATCGAAGGAGTGGATCGGTGGGGAGGAATGGATCTGGGTGGAGGAGTGGATCGGTATGGAGGAGTAGATCTGGGTAGAGGAGTGGATCGAAGGGGAGGAGTGGATCGGATTGGAGGAGTAGATCGAGATGGAGGAGTTGGTCGGACTGGAGTTGATCGGATTGGAGTTGACTGGAGTGCAGTTGACCGGAGTGGAGGAGCTGATCGCGCAAGAGAGGACTGTTTAAGAGACAGTGCTGCGCTTTTAGATGCAGGGAACAGACTGCAAGTGGGCGACTCCTGAAACAGAAGAAAAAAAAAAAAAGGATAAGGATGGCAGAAGAATTTGCTCTGCTGGTTTAAGGGATCAAGCTGGTTTAAGGAATCAAGGAACAGAAGCAGGGTGTTCTGTAGGCCCAGTGAGGACAAGAAGTTGGCTGCCACATTGTTATTATTGTTCTTTTAAATGTATTTCCTGCAGGGTCTCAACACATAGCTTGGACTTGTAGTGATCCTCCTGTTTTCAGCCTCCCCAGTGCTGGGATTATAGGCATGCACCACCACACCAGATCTCAGTGGCCAGCTTAGTGTGTCCAGGGCGTGGGGCCAGTGCACCAAGTGGTGCCAGGGATTGAACCCTGGTCCCTGTGTTTGCCTAAGCAGGTGCATAAGTCAGTTGAACTAGGTCACTGGCCCTTGCCACATTGTTACTACCACCACCACTACTAGAATTTTTCTTTTTTGACATGGTACTAGGGGCCTGAATTAATTCCTTTGCAATTAATACATTTCTAATCCTTTTTATTTTTATTTTTCAAGAAAGTCTTGCTAAATTGTCACTAAATTGTCCAGATGGGGCTCTAACTTATGATCCTCCTGTCTCAGCCCTCCCAGAGGTCTGGGATTACAGGCATGTGCTGGCACCAACACCAGGCTTACTGAGTTGATTATACTCATTAGAGAGCCTATACACAGCCTATACACAGACACTGTGGTAAATGCTTGACTTATGGTATCTATGGTATTTAATCCCCACAATTCCAGAGGTTAGAATTACATCCCCATTTGGCCAGTGAGGAAAACACTCTGTGTCTGCAGCATGTCCTGCAATGCTTCTGGGACATACATGCAACTTAAACTTTCCAAACTCACCCTCTTCACAGGGGAGGGCCTCTTCCCGGATGTCACCTTCAGATTCCTGGCTGCCCCCTTCTTATCAGTGCTCCGAAGTCGAGGCATCAGGTTGCTCGGTGAGGGTGTGCTCCAAGCCAGAGAACTCACAGTGGGCAGTAGATCTCGGACAGGGCTGTCCTTCAGCACAAAGGTCTCCCGCCGAGGGCTGGGCTTCCCTCTGCGAGGCCCTGGGCCCTCACCCGAGTTCTCCCGCTCCTGCAGGGCACACTGCTCCAGTTGAGCTGCCAGCCGATTGGCCTCCTCAAGTATCTCCTCCAGCTTCTCTGGGCTGAGAGGGCCTAAGCTGAACCTCACACCTTGGGGAGCAGGGGCCACGGTATTCGGGTTACTTCGATGGGACAAGCCCCGCCGGAGTGGTTTCTCTGGAGTCGCGAACACTGCTATGTCTTCCTCCTCATGACTGTGACAGAAAACAAACAAGGCCCACGCCCACATAAAAAAAGCAGAGGCCCCTGCAAGGCGGGCCAAAAAGTCCTTGCAGCGAGCTCAGGAACACAACCCCAAATGCTGCTGTCCCAGCAGTGACATCTGGCCTCTAGGTGGTGACACATCTGCTTCCACATGCTTCAGTATCTGGCACAGAAGTGATGCCAAGACGGAGATGCAACAATCTACCTACTTAGCACCCTGAAATCTCACTCCCGCTCCCCTTTCTCCCTTTCACCAGCAGCATCCAAGCTGAGCCCACCAGCCCTAGTGCACCACACCTTGCTAAATGACCGATTTAATCATATCCAGAGGACAATACGTAAAGGCTGGAGCCACAGTCGTGTTGGAGATATAGTGCGCCATGCATCTGGTACCTGTCAGATGGGGACAGCCCTCCACAGTCCAGGGTCTCATCCGCGATAAACTTGACATCTGCAGGGGAAAGAAGACGGAACGCCAACCACTGGTCCCTGACAGCGGCATTCCAAGGCAGGGCCTCCTCTTCCCTCAGGGCTTCCTTACCTTCCTCCGAATCCTCCATGTCCCGAGAGCCGGATCGAGTCAGTTTAGAGCGGAGCTGGGGAGAAAACATATCTTTCCTCAGGTAGCCATCCTGCTCCAGACTCCCGGCTGCCCCGGGGTGCAAGCCAGGTCACGAGAGCACGCAGGAAGCAGGCGAGTGCCCGGGAACCGCAGCTCCGCGTAGCGTCGGTCGCCACTGGGGACGGTGCAGCGCGCTCCCGCCCCACCAGGTGACCTGCGTCCTCGCCTCTCTTCACCGGGCATCTGAACGTCCCATCTTCTCCTCGCCACTATCCTCTAGGATTTTCCTGCCCGCGAGCCACCTTTCCACCCCCCGGCGCCACATCCACGCCGCGCCTCCAGCCCACCCTCAGTTTCCACTTCACGCCCCACCTCACCTCCTACCAAAAAGCTTTCTTTCCAAAGCCTCATCCAGGGGTTCCTAGGGGGCGGGGCTCCTTTCGAATTTCTCAGGCCCCACCCACTCGACCACATGTGCACGGTGATTGGTGGATGCGGCCGGAAGTCGGCTGGTGACGGCAAGGAAGGCGGCGCGGTACAAACCATCCCAGAAAGCGTTCCTACTGCGGGGTCCGCACGGGGCGGTGGGTGGAGGACCCAAGTGTCCGCACGTGCCCAGGAACTCCTTCCCTTAAGGGTCCCAAGCTGGGAGCCCAGCGAAGGCAGACCGGGAGGGCGGGGCCTTTTGGCGGCGCGCGCGGGGACGCACCAATGGGAATGGGCTTCGCGCCACGCCTCCCCCTCTTTGCCACCGCCCCCTCCTCCTCACAGTCCGCGGAGACTTGGCCCAGCAGCTTCAGGGGGAGACTTTTTTTTGGCGGAACCGGGGGTTGAACTCTGGCCCTTGAGCTTGCCAAGGAAGCTCTTATTCTACTGAGCCATCTCCCTGGCCCGCATTTTTTTTTTTTAAATTTAGATTTATGGAGATTGAGAAGTACATCTTTATCCCTGTTTAAAGCAAGAACATTCGGAATCTGCTTAAGAATGAGAAAGATGCAAAGAAAACAGCGAAAGCGCCCAAAGTGTGAAGAAAACTGGCCTTTCACCCTGGGAAATCTGGGTTCAAGAGCCATGCTGACTTCCGCTTAGAGGCGGGGTAGGCTTGAGTACATTGGCCTCTGTGCTTGTGATAGAAAGGTCTCAGTCCTCGCAGTTATGGATGAGGAGGAAATTACAAACATCAGATTTTATACCCTTTATGTCCCTGTAGGGGCTTTGAAGGAATGCATTGTAACTAGCCCTTTTAGAACTAAAAGCTGTAAAATGCTTACTCCTGGCCAGGGAAATAGCTCAGTAGAATAAATAAATGCTTACTCCTTCTACTAGATATGTTCTCGAAATGTGCTTGGAAACGTTCTAAAAATTCAAAGTGAAAAAGTATAAGAGGGTGACAGAGGAACTTTCTTGTAAACAGTTGATGACCATTACTTTGGCTATGTTTCCTTTTTAGGTTTTGGCTGCAAAGTTGAAGGTGAGGTGAACCAGAAGCAAATAAATGCTTCAGGGAGCAAAGGAGGGGTGGAATTGAGCTATGTGATAAAGGAGAGAGAAGAGGCCTGGGACTCAGCTGCGAGTCCAAGGTTTGGTCTCTGCTGGACCAGATGGAATGCTAGTTCCTTGCAACCCTCGCTGCAAAACCACAGCCAGTAGCTTTCCTCTCTTGGGGCATATAGTGGCTTCAGGGAGAGGGGAAGATGCTGTGAATTATCTGCATTTTTTTTTTCTTGCCCTGGGAGCAGCTCGAGTAGGGTATTCCTAGCCTCTTTTCCCACGCTGAATGCTGGGGCTAGCAGTTGCAAGTTAGCTTGAAAACTGTTACAGTTCCAGGGGGAAAACAATGGAACTACTTTTTCTCCATCAGAATGACATCAAAGCCGGTAAGTACAGACTTTAGGCACAAGAATTTATCACCTAGCATAAGGCCATGATTCTGCAAAATACTGATACTTGTCTCTCACCCTTCAACCTCAAAATGATGTATATAAGTAGCTGTTTAAGATTTTGAATAAATGATGAATCAGTGAACAACTTAGGCTCCCTCTCAAGTAAATAGTAGGCCTTAACTCAGAAGATATGTCTAATGCACATATGAAAAAATTAGGGGTTTCAGGGAAGTATTCCTTAAATGCTAAAGGATTAACTGTGACTGGAGGCCTTGGTGTGTTTTGGAGGTGCTCCAGTGCCTGGGACCTACCTGCCTCAGCAGGGTTAGGCCGCTTTGCCGTTGTGTGTGTGGGGTGGCTCTACTCCCCACATATTCTGAGGCAGCATTTCCACAAGTATGTTAGGCCAGCAAAATGATTTGTAACACTTTCTTAAATTTTCCAACCAGGGTACATAGATAGTAATGTTATTGGGTTCTGGGGAACCTAGACATTCTTTCTAGGTTCTTCTTGTCCTGAATAAAGAACTGAACAATGCATAAAAAAAACAAAAACAAACAAACAAACAAATAAAAAAAACTGAGCAAAACAAGTACAAAAGGTAGCTGAGTGTTACATTTATTAAAGGTAGGAAAATAAACATGCTCTGCAGAGCAAAAGCCTAAGCCAGTTCAAAGGAGGAAAAGGAACACAGTCCGCAGGGTAAGAGCAGACCACTGTGACAGGGAGAACACAGAGGCCACGGCTTAGTGGCAGCTGTCTTTTGCACTACTACTCCTCAGACTGACATCCACCCTGAGCTGTCCTGTCAAAAACCTGCTCTAGCTCTTGCTGGAGGAACTGAAGAGAGCATTCTCTGCTTGGTCTGGGTGCAGGGCTTTGGGCACTGCTCTCCTGGCATTTCCTGGATCTCCATTACTGACAGGTCACGCTCACTTGTTAAGCAGGTTTGCCACACCCTAGTCTTCTGTCCCTTTAACATCTTGGATGCATAGGAAGGAGTTAATTTATGACATACAATGGATGTCTTGTGACATTCTCATAGCACTCCCCCTCATTAGAAAGACAGATTGCCTCACCCGAGACTGGATAATTGGTCTGAACAGAAGAACCTTTCCACACTCTTCTTCACCAAATCACATGCTTTTCTGTAGGGAGCAGCTGAAGTTGAAAGTGGTCACATGTGGCTGGGGCGAGGTAAGGCAGATAGGAGAACAAAGAACAACAACAACAAAAGAACAAAGAACACCCAAGACAATCCACACAAGCTACTGGACAGTCCAGAGAACACCAAGCACTGGACAATCTGAGCAATTGGTTGCTAGGCAAAGTGGTGTCATGTGACACCAACCTATCAAATGTATAAATAAATGTCCTACAGTGTGGGCTCCAGCTAATCTCAGCCTTTGTCTCATCTTTATTTTTTTGTTTTCTTCTTCTTTTTTTTTTTTTTTCAGTACTGGGGACTGAACTCTGGACCTTAGGCTTGCCAGGCAGGTGCTTATGCCCTTGAGCTATCTCCCCAGCCCTTTTTTCTTCTTACTGCCTCTCTCCCCCAGGGAAACTTCAGGACCATCACTGGAGGCAATACCTTTCCTCCTCAAAACCTTGCTTAATATTTATTGCCTCCTGGAAAATTTATTCTTTCTTAAACTGATGATTCCAAGCCAGACCCACTAGGTGAAAGAGATGAGAAATTAGAAATCCCTTGAGTTAAATACTAGCTCTGCTGCTTACCAGGTATATGACTTGGGGGATTCATGAACTTCAACTTTTTCATTTGTAAAATGCAGATTAAAAGAGACAAAAGCATTTAATTAGTATGTGATGTAGTCTTTTATATGTTTGCTTTGTTTTTTGTAGTGTGGAGGATCAAGCCAGAGCCTTGAACTTGGTAGACAAGTTCTCTATCACTGAGCTCTTCCTTAACCCCAGTTGTCTAGTATTATGTAACAACCCACTTCAAAAAGTAGTGGCCATAAACACCAGCCATTTATTTGTTTGTGATCTTATACCTGGGCAGGGTACTGTATGAATGAGTTGTCTTAATTCCACAAGGGTTGATTTGGCCTGATCGTGGCTGAGAGATCTCATGTTGGCCATGTGCTTAGGGCCATGGTGCTGGCTGTCAGCTTCTTTTGTATCTTCTGGGTTTTGATATCCCTCAAGTGGCCAATGATAATTCAGTGATGGTGAGATTCTTTGTATGAGAACTGGCTTCTAAGAACAAAATCAAAACCTATTATACCTGAGGCAGGAGGATTGTTGTGAGTTCGAGACCAGCCTGAGCTACAAAGTGAGCTTAAGGCCAGCCCGAACTGCATAGTGAGACCCTGTCTCAAAAAGACAAAAAAAAACCCTATTATACCTTAAGTAGTAAAACTACTACACCCCTGCACCAGGCCCAGAATTGCTACAGCATTACCTCAGCTAGGTGCTACTTTTGTCAAAGATGTCACATGACTTGGGAAGGGGAAACAGACCACAACTCTTGGTGGGAAGAACTGCTGCCATCATTTGCAGAGCTCATCGCAGGATGCCTCCAGTATATATACTTTTTTTTGTGGGGGGTGTAAAGGGAGAGGTTGAACTCAGGGCCTTCATACTGAATTACATCCCCAGCCCATTTTCATTTTTTATTTTGAGATAGAGTTCTTCTAAATGACTAATTTTCCCACACTGGATTTGAGCTTGTGATCCTCCTGCTTCAGCCTCTCACCGTAGTTGGATTATAGGCATGCACTACCATGTCCATCAGCCTTCAGTGTCTTATTTGTTCTAAGAGTAAAAACAAATATAAGCAAGGAAAGCTCATTTTCCAGCCTGCAGGACCTAGGAATGTGTCCTTAGCTATGTATGTGTGTGAGCACACGTTTTGCTATTTGCTGCTTGGTGGTACATGTGTACCCTCTTAGCCCTCTTACAGTGGAAAGCCCATAGAAGAAAATAACAAGTCATTTTCTCCCCTTTCCAGTATCTCCTACTGTATAGAGTTGAATTCAGTTTTGTCATAGATCATCTAGAAGGACAGTGTTAGGGCCGGGGAGATGGCTCAGTAGAATAAGTGTTTCCCTGGCAAGTGTAAGGGCCTGAGTTCAGTCCCCAGTTCTGCCAAAAAATAAAATAAAATAAAATAAAATAAAAGACAGTGTTAGAGATTTCTATGGAATAAAACATGGATATGGGAAGAGAAAGCAGAGACTTAGGGCACTGGAACTCCACACAGTTTAGCTAAAGGATTCCAACTTTCTAAATGTCTTCCCCATGTGGAAAGTCTCAAAAAGAACACTCATCTACTGAGGATCCACAGATTTATTTAGATTACTTCAAACCAGATTTTATGCTAAACTGACTCAAGAATACAGTGTTGTCCCAGTCAGGCTTCCTGGAGACCCTGAAAAGAGAAGGAATGTTGTAGCCATTGTAGCAAACAGCCAGAGCAAGTTTGGAATGCTGAGCTGGCCCTTCTCAGGGTCCATCCCTAGACCCTGAGCTATGGATTCATTGCTTATTGTCGTTTATGCCATGCTGGGTCCTAAGGTGAGGTGGGGAGCAGCAGCTCACAGCAAGAGCATGCAACACGGCATCAGCCCAGAGTGAACAGAGAGAAGACAGAACTGTGTGTGCAAGCCAGCTGGCAGAGGGAGCTCTCTTGAGGGGAATGCATGCTTTTAATGCTTCTCTTAGGGTTTTTATTTGCTATGTATCAAAGATGGGTTTAAATAAATGGCTTAGGGAATTGAATCGATTCTTAATTTTCCTCAGTCAGGAGCTCAAGTCAGAGGAGATAGTGAGAGCTAGTTCTCTTTCATTCTTACAAGCTTCTATTTCCCCCTGCCTTACTTATCAAAGTAAAACATCTTTTACTGTGGATCACTTAGAGTTCGAAGGAACTACCAGATTCTAAATGATGATCTGGCAGCCCTTTGGCTATAATGAGAACTTCCTAATAAAGTATGAAATTATTGTTCACCTATAATTAAAATGGTGAGCTAGTTGTGGTGGTGCATACCTATAACCCCAGCACGTGGGAGACTGTGACAGATTTGCTGCTAGTCTGAGGCTAGCCTGAGCTACAAAGTGAGTTCAGTGCCAGCCTGGACTATACAGTAAGACCTTGTCTCAAAAAAAAAAAAAAAAAAAAAAAAAGAAAGAAAGAAAGAAAGAAAAGAAAAAAGAATAGGAAGAAATGTATGATGCATGAAATTTAAAGTACTGTAAAACATAAATGGGGATTGTTACCCATCTTGTAAAACTGAAGTAGAAGGGCTTAACTGTTCACTTTGTGTTGAATACTCCTGTCTGTTCCTTCACTTGTAACCATTCCCTGGACATCTTTTCTCGTAGTGCCTGCCCAGCTCCTCTCACAGAGCCCTCACAATTAGGAAGAAGTTCTTACACTTCTTCAGAGAACCATCAGATTTGATTCCTGTCACCAACTTGGGGAGTACAGACATACAAAGGATGTGACAAAATCAGACTTCATCTGATTCCTCCACAGGGGTGATAGTTTTAGCTTTAAAAAAGTGGTCACAAGGGTTGTGTAGTTGAGAGACTCAGGAATAGACATCTGTTACAGACAGAACAATGTGAGCTGCAAAATGGAATAGTCCATTGAGATGCCCAGCCCCTCTTTCCTTACCTTTCTCAGGTACTGTGTCCTTGTAGGTTGTCTCAATAAGGAGCTGCAAGAATGTAGACATTTCTCAGTGTTAACATCTCAGAAATCTCTGGGAAACCATCTTTTAGTGCATTTGGAAGGGATAATCTAGTTTAAGTTTAGGGGAGTCCCACAAGTTAGGAAGTCTGTTCATAAAGACTAGGACACATAAAAGCCCATTCATTCATCATCTATGCAAACCCTGAGTATCCACTGTGTGTGAGAAAGCAGGCTGGACACTGCCTCAGCCCTCACTGTGCTTGTAGTGTAATAGTAAAACTGATCTATAGATAGATAATTATATGTATTTGGTGCAGGGTCTCACCACACAGCTCGGATTTGTAGCAATCCTCCTGTTTTCAGCCCCCCTGCTCTGAGATTACAGGCATGCACATCACACCTGGTCTCAGTGGCTGGCTTGGTGTGCCCCAGGGGTGGGGCTGGCAAGGCCTGTGGTGCCGGGGATCCTGTCCCTGTGTTTGCCTAAGCAGGTGTTTAGTCTCCTGAGCTATCTTGCTTTAAGGGCCAACTGCTTTTTTCTTTGCCCTAGAGAATTATATAAGAATATACTAAATATAGTAATGGAGAGCTAAACAAGATGCTAGGAATGGATTTATAATTAATATTATCATCATCATCATCATCATTATTTGAGACAAGGTCTCACTACATAGTCCAGCTTTTCCTTGAGCTCACAGAGTTGCTGGGCTTGGTCTCAAACTCAAGTCCTCCCTCCAGCTCCCAGGTGCTGGGTTGGTAGGCAAGGGCTGCCACACCTGGCTGAGTGAATACTTTTAAGAGGTCGGGAGGATGTGCACTATCACCTTTAAACCAGAAGGAAATGGAAAAGAAAGATGAGAAAACATGCACAGCTTTCTGGGACTGAGTTAGAAGATGGTGTAGGATAAAGAAAAAGGATCTGAGTGAGGATCAGAGATCAGGGTCCCTTCTTGTACTGGGCCAGCTCCTGGGTAACTGACCCTGGAAAGCCTGGGAAGCCAGTTACCTCCCTATGCCTCCGGTTTCTCCTTTGCAAATGGAAATAACCATTCTTCCTATAGTACAGAATTGTAAAGGAGAGAAGCAGAATAGATAATAAAAATGGCTCCACAAATACATCCAAGTATAGTCCGACAGTGATGAGGGGGCCCAGGTGAGGATGCCCTTCTCCACCTGCATCTCCACTAGCTGGCTTTTCTCAGCAGGCCTTCTGCTCTTACCTTTCACATCCACCCGGCAGTCTACAGATGCCTCCCCCAGGGCATTAATTGCTTTGCAAGTGTAGATGCCTCCATCAAAGGGACTAGGCTTTCGAATTTCTAGGGAGCAGATTCCCAGGTGGCTGAGGGCTCGGTACTTGGGGTTGCCTTGGATGACCATCTTGTTCTTCAGCCAGATGATCTTGGGCTGGAAGATAAAGATGAGGGGGTAGCAAGGGGGCCTAAGGGCCAATGGCTTTTCTTGGCTCAGCATTTGGGATTCTTTTTCTACAGGACTTGTAGAGATTCTCTGTCCCTGATGTAAGAAAGGGTTTCCCTTCCAGTGCCTTTTACAGTCCCCCCGAGCTCCTCTTGATTGAAAAGAACAAGTTTGATTGACTGGAAGAAAGGTAGCAACTTCTTTCTAATTACCTGAGCAGCCCTTAGAGATCAGAAGAGACAGATGCCTAGGGTCTTTTTCATATATCGTGTATATATATACTGTGACCCATCCATATTCTTTCTGTACCCAATGTTGGCTTGTGAGTGGATTTTCTCCTCTGATAAAAAGTTTGTAGGGCCAGCAAAATAGCTCAGTGGATTAAAGTGCTTGCAAGCAGGCATAGCAGCCAGGGTTCGATCCCTGGGCCTGCCATGCGGGCCCTGCCCCAGGGTGTGCTGAGACAGCAACTGAGACTGGGCATGGTGGCATGCACCTTGCAATCCCAGCTCTTGGGAGGCTGTAAACAGGCAGATCGCTGACTCTGATCTAGTAATGAGACCCTGAACACCTTGTAGACCTTTCCCTAAAATACAAAATAAATAAATAAATAAATAGTAGTTTGGAGAGAGGTTTTATTGAAATTCCCCTTTGAGGGTGCTACTTTCAGGAAGCATTGCCCTGCACTTAGACTGAAAAGATATTTGGTAAAGCTCACTAATAATGTGAATTATGGTGACCACTGTATAAATCAAAAGCCTCACTCAGGTGGAAGCCAATGGCTTAGCTAGACAGCTCACATGGGCATGCCCAGAAAGGTATGGGCAGGTGAGTGAGGAGGAACAGCAACAATACAATGGCAGCAGGTTAGGAAGTGAGAGGAAACACATTAGTATTATCCCAGCTTGACCTACAAATGTCCTAGTTGTTCTTAAAATAACCTGCTATGTAAATGCAGATGGTGGCAATGATAGTACGTGTTCAATAATAATAATAATTATTATTTTTATTATTATTTGGGGGTGCCAGGGATTGAACCCAGGACCTTGTGCTTGCCTGGCAGGTACTTACTCTGCTGAGCTCTCTCCCCAGCCCCTGTACATATTAAATGAGAATGCTCTGAAGCCTAGTTAAAGTTAGGGTGGGACAGGATCCAGAAGCAGCATTCCCGCCCCTCTTCCCCACTCACCTTGGGAGAGGCACGGACACAGCAGAAGAGCTGGGTATCATAACCAGTGATTGTCGTGCAGTCTACCAGAGGCTGGGTAAACTTTGGAGCCTCAGAGAAGTCCCGCTGAGAAAATCCCTTGGCCTTGTAAATAGAAGCTGTAGGCACAGGAGGCTCCCCAGTACATATCCAACAGCCCCAGACCTCTTCCACTCTTTCTCTCCTAACCCCCTCAGCATGCATCCTCCATCCTTCCTTACCCGCTTTTTGGATGTGAGCAAGGTCAACAGTGACAGTGGCTGTCTCACTGAGCCCACACTGGTTCTCAGCAAAGACGCGGAAGGCATAGGAGTTGCCCACGATGAGGTCGGAGACGATGCAGCTGGTGCGGTGATAGCGTTCCAGCACAGTGAACCACAGCTGCAGGGTCCCCAGAAGATGTTGTGCATGAGTTTATGAACTCATCCCACAGGGAGCTGCCAGGTGCTTGGTCCAGAATGTCCCACTCCTCCCTCCCTCCTTCCCAGGGAGGCCTCACCCCAGATTTTGTGTCAGCCTTCTGCACTGTGTATCCCAGGAGTGCTGTATTGCCTGTGTCTTGGGGAGCTGTCCATTCCAGTGTAGCGTTGGAGCCCCAAACATCCACCAACTTAATACTCTGGGGAGGGCCTGGCTTCTCTGGAAGAGAAGAAACAGTGACATAGTATTGTTATCTGGTGAGTATTGAAATCTCTTTGGGAGTGGCCCTGACTCAGTCTCTTCCCAACTCCTACCCTTGCCCAGACTCAGAGGGGGGACATCACCCTGCTCAGCTAGCTCCCTGTGATGGTGCCTTTTCAACTTGAGAGGGGGCTCCTGGGAACCACCTTACCCCCCACAGCCTCCAAGTTACCGATCACCAGGATGTCAACAGTGGCAGTGGCCTCTAGCCCACCCAGCTGCACGCAGAGCTGGTAGCAGCCCGAGTCGGCACGTTGGGCTTCCCGGATGAAGAGGATGGAGTCTTGCTCCCCATTGCGCACACTCACGTGACTGGTGTCCAAGGCACACCCATCACGTGTCCAGGTGGCCTGAGGTTTGGGCTTACCCTGAGGAATGGCGATAAGGCTTGAGCAGGCTGACAGGTTCTGGACTTCCCCGTCAGATCCACCCCACATCCATCCACAGGGTTATCTGGCTTGCAGCTATACATTTCTTTTTTTTTCTTCTTTTTTCCCCCATGTATTTAGTACAGGGTCTGCAGGGTCTCACTACACAGATTGGACTCGTAGTGACCCTCCTGTTTTCAGCCTCCCAAGTGCTGGGATTACAGGTGTGTGCCACCATGCCCAGTCTTAGTCCCTGTCTCAACACATCCTGGGGCCGGACATGCCCAAGAGCTATAAATTTCTTGAGCTAAAGGTGACTCTTCCAGGGTACTCGCTCCTTTCAGCAATGGCCTCAAGATCATGAGGAAAGGGAATGGCTCTGAGTGTCCCACCTCTGAGAGTTTAGATCAGGACACCCAGGGGAGCTGGGACCAAATGAAAAACTGCCCGATTCCCAAGGACCCTCCAAACTGAGAAGCTTGCAGAAGTCCCAGACTGAAGGGTACAGATTAGTCTTACTTCCTCTCACAGTGCATGCCTGACTCTACCAAGCCCACCCTTGGGAGTGCAGAGCACATGGATCATTTAGCTTCAGGAGTCTAGAGACTGTGGTGGCTCCTTCCACTCAAGGCCAGGAAGCCAGCCTCTCTCCTGGTAGCACTCCTGGTGCCTGTTTCCAAGTCAAAACCTGAGCCTGGTCCCAGCGAGGCCTAGATTGGTCACCTGAAATGGGATTAGTAGATTTATTGTGTCTCCAACCTTCCGGATGTAGGTCTGCTTCAGGGCCCAAGGTAGCCGGATCTTGGGGTGTTCTGAGTAATAGAAAGGGAGAAAACAGGAGGCAAATATTGAGAGGGAGCAGATACTGCACCAGTTGCACTCTGTGGGTGGTAGCTCAGGCATCTGCATGAAACGGGAGCCTCTGTCTCAGGTGTTCAAAGATTACTCCCCTCGTTCCCATTGTCTTTGTGTTTCTGTTTTTTGGATAGTGATGGAGATTGATAGACAAGAGTGCTACCGCTGTGCTACACTCCCAGTGCAGTACTGTTGTCTTGCTGGTACTGAGGGATAAGTGAATGGCTGAAGGAAAGAGTTAAAGTCTGTAGAAAGAGCGTGGGAATGTGAGCTTGATGTTTACTTCTTTTAACTTATAACTGTCCCCTACTGACTTTCAATCAGCTGGGATTTTACCTCTGTGCCCAGACCCATCTGGTCTGTGTGCCTCGTCTTTCCAACCCTTTCTATGGGTCCTTCATAACACTGTTTGCACTAAGACTTCTTCCAGTGAGCACACACTCTGACCTCACAGGCTGCTGTGAGCTTCCCACTCTGCAGGCAGAGTCAGCACTGAGACTCCAGCAGCCTCCTACTGAGACAGCACTAACACCATCATGGACAGGGCCAGTGTTGGGGGCCCTTCTCCTGGTGGCCATCTGCTCCCTGGAGCCTGTGAGGCATTCTGCCAGGTGGTGAAAGATCATTTTGTGCAAACAAAATCTGGGGACTGGGGAGGTAGCTCAGTGGCGCAAGTACCTGCCTGGCAAGCACAAGGTCCTGAGTTCGATCCCCAGTACCATCAAAAGAATCTCGGGATCTGAGAAAGACTAGGATCACCATTCACTTTCCCTTGATCTCCCAGGCTTGTACCAGCAAGAAGTGAAGATTAGATGGCATATATTTGCTTTTTGGATGAAGATAGGAGATGCTTCCTGTGAGGTTTTGAGACTAACTAGCTGTCATTTCTGTCCTCTCACTGATGCTTCAGGCCACCTTGGCTGGAACAGGCCACCTGGGACTGCTGTTTTCCCCTTCCTTAAGCAAGCACAGTCCCTTGCTGCTGTTGTCTTAAGTAGAATGCAACAGGCTTCAGTTCCCACCAACAACTCAGGCCTCCCTGCCAAAATTCAGTTCTGGCTGTTGGGAAAACTCCGCCCCGAGTACATTCCTCGGGGCATGTACATTATTACAAGCAAAGAACATTATTACTTGATAGCAGATTTCAAAGTTTTTGATAACACACATTTCCCTGTGAGTACATTCCTGAGCACTCACCAGGACACAAGTATGTTTATTTACAGACTGAACTGTGTGAATACATAAATTACTGCTGGGTATGCTGGTGCATGCCTGTGATCCCAGCTACTTGCTAAGCTGAGACCAAAAGAGTTCAAGGCCAGCCTGGACAATTAAAAATAATAAAACAAATAAAATCTGAAACAACAATGATGTATATTATACAAAGTAAAGATTTAAGTGGTGACATGTAAAGTAAAATAGAGGTCCTACTCTATTCTTAATACACCTTGATTGGTAGGCAAGCCACTGCATTAGTATATCAAGGTCCCTTGTCATTTGTAAATTATTTCCATCAGAAAACACATTTTTCTCAGCTGCACATGGATTTTTCCAAAATAGATCACACATTAGGTCATACAACATGCTTAAGTAAATAAAAGGGAATAAAAATCATCTCATGCATATTATCAGACCATAATGCAATGAAATTGGAAATCAACAGCAAAAGAAACCATAAAAATTCATAAACACATGGAAATTAAATAATACCCTCCTGAGCAACCAATGAATCACAGATGACATTAAAGGACATATTAGATGTTTTCTACAATTAAATAATAATGTTAATACAACAAACCAGAACTTAAGGTACACAATGAAAGCAGTCTTATGAGGGAAATTTAGAATGGTGAATTCCATATCCAAAAAACAGAGGGAGCTCAGACAACCTAATGTTGAACCTTAAGCTTACAGAAAAAGAAGAGCAAGTCAAGCCCAGAGCTCATATGAGGGAGGAAATTATAAAGAGCAGAGCAGAAGTTAATGCAATTGAGACTAAGGATATGATACAAAGAATCAATGAATTGAAGAATTGGTTATTTGAAAGATTAAATAATTTTTTTTTTTTTTTTTTGTCTTTTCGAGACAGGGTCTCACTGTGCAGTTCAGGCTGGCCTTAAGCTCACTTTGTAGCTCAGGCTGGTCTCGAACTCACAACAATCCTCCTGCCTCAGCCTCCCGAGTGCTGGGATTACAGGCATGCGCCACCACGCCCGGCTTAAAATGTTTTTTTTTAAAAAAGGGCCCAGGGAGATAGTTCAGTAGAATAAGCGCTTGCCTGACAAGCACAGGGTCCTGAGTTCAATCCCCAGTACTACAAAAAAAAAAAAGATGAATAAATAAAATAAAACATTTAAACCCTTAGCCAACCTTATCAAAAAAAGGGGTGGGAATAGGGGGAAGGACTCAAAACTATGCAATGAAGAATGAAAAGGGTCAAATTATAACAGATATTGCAGAAAACCAGAAGGTCATCACTACTACATTTACTTTTTTTTTTTTTTTTACATTTACTTTGACAATCCGCATTTTAATAAAATGGGAAACTCAGAAGAAATGGACAGATTCCAAGATACATATGAACTTCTAAGGCTGAATACAGAAGATATAAAAATTCTAAATAACCCAATACTAGTCAGTGAAATTGAAGATATAATTAAAAATCTATCAACAGAGAAAAACTCAGGTCCTGATGGATTCACTGCTGAATTCTACAACTTTAGAGAAGGCCTGATGCTACTTCACAAATTCTTTAATAAATTAAAATTATCATACCACTGTGACATATGCATGCCTATGCATATAATAGCACAGTTTATAATAGCTAAATCTTAGAAAAAACCCAAATGTCAACCAACTGAAGAATGGATAAAGAAGATATGTTTTTTTAATATAAGTAGTACTCTTACGGCAGAGTACTACTCTGCCATAAAGAAGGATAAGCTAAAGTAATTTCTAGCTAAATGGTTGCACCCTGAGACCATACTCAGGTGAAATGAATCAGACAGCATTGCTTCTCTGGTGTGAGAACCTGAAAGTGTAAATAAGTTCCAAAATTTATAATAGGTATTAGGAAATGGAAAGAAAATAGTGAAATGATTGGAGAAACAAGGAAAGGGGAAGGGGGAGGGAAGGAAGGAAGGAAGGAAGGAAGGAAGGAAGGAAGGAAGGAAGGAAGGAAGAAAGGAAGGAAGGAAGGAAGGAAGGGACAAGAGCAGAAGAGAACAGAAGGAAAAATGGAAACAAAGCTTTTGTAATAAGAGGGAAAGTAGGGAGGGGAGGGGAACAGGAAAAAAAAAAAGAAGCAAGATATATTATGTACAGGTACTAATTCCCTGTGATGAATGTCACCTAAAATGTAATCTTAAAATTTAAAAAAGCCCGGAACACAAGCGTACAGTGCCATTGCCCCGCTCTGGTTTGCTGGTTGCTGCGTGGCTTTGGTTTTCACTGGGGCTGGACTCTACCTCGGGCCTGTGTGCTAAGGGTGTGGAGGTTCCCAGTGAGCACAGCGTGGAGGAGCCGCTGGCTGTGCTGTCTCCTGCTCTGATTGTCCTTCACTGACTTTGGTGGTGGGGGCGGGGTGGCAGGAACAGAGGAAGTGTTGTGTGATGCGTTCCTCTCCCGTGGCCTTTCTGGCAAGCAACCAAGGAGCTACAAATAGGCGGATATGAGTTCAGGGTTTTTGAAAACGCAGGACTGAACTTGGAAGGGGGGTCAAGCCCTGGGCTGGCGGAGCTTGGTTCCCCACTGCTGGGAAGGGCAATAACCCTTCCTAGTTGCCCAGGAGAGTGCTGGAGAGAAGATGCTGCTGTTTCTCAGGGTACCCAGGGCCTGGCAGCCTATGGAGGCCCACAGTGAGCACCCAAAATAAGAGATGGCCGCTGTGAGACAGGGTAACTGCTTTTCTGGGAATCTCTCGTTCGCTGTGAAGTTCTGCCCGGCACCAGGACCCTTGGAGATCTAGCGTTGTGCAGCACAAGGACCCGTTTTCTGAGCTGTCTATGCTTGCTCCTGCATCTTCCCAGGGCTGGGCACTGGGCTAGCGCTCTGACATGACTTCCAGTAACCTGGAGAGAGGAGGTGGCAAAGGATGCAAGGAAGAGGACTGGACCGAAGGGCTGTAGGGCTGTTATTGGGAGGGAATCTGGGCCTTCTCCAGGGCCTGGAAGCTGGCCAGCAAGCCCACTCTGCCCAGCCGGGGGTTCTAGGCTGCTATGGACAGGAGCATGTAGTGAATATGTTTGTTTCCACCTAGTTTTGCTTTTGTTTCTTAGAAAAATATCTTGGCAAATTCTTTTTTTTTTTTTTTGTGCAGGGTCTCACTATACAGCCCAGACTCGTAATGATCCTCCTGGTTTCTGCCTCCCTAGTGCTGGGGTTACAGGAATGTGCCACCATGCCTGGACTTATCTTGGCAAATTCTTTCACCTGAATTAAGAAGAAAAATGAATGGAAGAAGTCTGGTGGAACACAGCTCTGGTGGGGATGTGGGGGAATTTGCAGAGGGGCTTTTGAGACCTCAAGGGATGCCAGGTTGGAGCAAGGCTGGGAGGAAGGATGCAGAGGAGGCAGTGGGCTACCCTGGGTAGGGGGAGGATGCCCCTTCTGGGCCTGAATGGGATTCTCTGACAGGGCAGTGAGGCTAATATTACTCAAGAGCTCAGGCTTACTGAGGGTGAGTAGGCCAAAGTTCTGCTCTGGGTAGGTAGCCAGGCGACTGGGATGCAGAGATGGGCTTGGACCAACAAACACAGCCCACAGAATACCTGCGATGCAGAAGGGGACTTGGTGGCTCCAGATGCCTGGTCAGCAGCAAGTTCTCCAGGCACTTCCCCATTTAGCCCAAGCAGCAGTCTGACCTTCGCTCAGAATGCTAATGTGAGGCTCACTTGAGACATCTCTTTTCACACAGCCACAGTCAAAGTAGGTGTAAATTGTCCTGACCTTGGCCAGGCACGGCTTCCCCTGACACCAAAGGTCTTTTTCCTCCTCAGATGCAGAGAGGATGTGAACCAAGGCCTATAGCCCATTTTCCCAGACTAGGTCTGTGAGTACCCCAGTTTGTTTCTTCTGCTTCCACACAATTTAGGGGCAAAAGGCATTTTGACAAGTTCTTTGAGAGCTATTGACTTCTAAGGTGTATTCTCTCAGCACTTTCTCTCAGACAGAATGTTGTCTAATTCTTCCTCCACAATTTTTAGAGAAAACAATCATTTCATCTTGACTTTTCCTGATTAGAAAATTCTTATTTCTCTAACTTATTCTGCTGAAATTGATGTGGATTTTATAATTCTGTTCTCATGGGAAAGAACTGGTAACAGCTGATAAATGTCCTTCTTTTCACATGGTCAGAGACTTCCTCCAGCAGTTCCCTGAAGGCCATGTCATTCAGACTGATATTACCAACTGTGACCTGAGGAGTGAAGGTCAGACACATGGGAGGTATGTGCACATGCATGTGTGTGTGCATCCACAAGCATGTGCCTGTATGTGAATATGGCTTCCCAAAGAAGACAGTGCCCAAGAACAGTTGTGGCTTTGAGGCTATTTCCAGGGATTCAAGAAGGACTGGCATTTTTCAGAGAAGCATTTGCCAGTGTCTAGGATGTGCCCATGACCTTAGAAACCTGTCTGAAGCATGTGATGGGGAAGCAGCTTGGTGATCTCAGAACTTTGGGAAGGACAAGAGTGTCATTTCCTTGAAGATTGTGAAAATAAGGTCAGAAAAAATAAGAGGCAATGTTTCTCTGAGATAAAGACTCTGCTCCTGCTATCCCCAAACCCCGCCATTACATCTTGCCCTCGTTGTCTGGCTTACACCATGGGTCTCCAGCACTGCCGTGGCCATCAGTTCCTAGTGACCTCAGTGCCTGTGAGCTATCCTGGAGCAGCGCCGTAACTACCCAACTGAGCACATTCCCTAGAGCCCTGCAGCAGACCAGGAAACCAGGGGTTACCAAAGGACAATGAGTGGAGATGGTGGGAATCACTTCTGGGCCAAGCACTCTGTGAGGAAAGTCCTTTCTGTCCCCTTTCTGCTGTCTGTGTGCAGATGTGCACAGGACGCTAGGCATGGCAGAACTGCCACATGAAAAAGGCCGTGTCCCTAAATTGCTGCATAGAGAACTAGCCACTCAACAGGCAAACTTGTTTTCAGATCTTTGACAGTAAATAAAAGCATGTGTTGTTTCTGTGATTTGTTTCATCAACCTCCCCAATGCAATCTATATTCCTTTAGCTCACTTCCTCTAAAGTGGCAGCATCAGCAATTATTGTTATTATTGTTTACACTGCCCAAGTCTTTGATCCTACCTCTTTTCCACTACCTGATCCCTCTCCCACACTGTCATTTTCTTCCCCACCCAATTTGGAGTCCATGGTCATCACGATGTTCTCTTGCATACACAAGGCCCCCAGTGCTTTCACTTTATCATGTCCTCCTGGAACACTGAAGTTTCCACCCAGTCTGTGCCTGCATATGCAGATCCTGCAGGACCCACTGAGGCACTGCAAGGTGCCTGCTTGGATTGCATGGCCATTAGCAGTGAGCGCTGCCTCCAGATGGACCCTGATGATTCTGTTAGATCTCCTGTTGTGTTCCTCGATGGCCTGTTCTTCCAGGTGACAGATGCACACCTTGTTCTTCTAAAATCTTTTTCCTCTTTCTCATTCTCTGGTGATTTTGCTACCATCTTTTTTTTTTTTTTTTTTTTTTTTTTTTTTTTTTTTTTTTTTTTTTTTTTTTTTTTTTTTTTTTTTTTTTTTTTTTTTTTTGTACTGGGGATCGAACTTGAGACCTTGTGCTTGCCAGGCAGGTGTTTATGCCTCTTTGCTACCATCTAAGATCTTCTTACTCTATATTTTTAACATATATCTACAAAAATCTCTAAAGCCTGAATCTGATCACGTCAGTCCAGACTTGAAACTTTGCAGCAATTTCCATGTTCAAGTCAAACCCAAATCTTCACCACAGCCTTACTATGTCCCCACTCCTGCCTCTGCCTCGCTCATGAGGCCCAGCCACAGTGACTCCAACCTGTGACACTCTATGTCCAGGGCCTTTGCACTTGTGGCACTTGTGCATTGCTCCCTCTCGTCAGCTACTCAAATGTCCATTAGCGAGGCCTTCACAGATGACCTATTTGAAACAGCAAGCTTGCAGAACTTTTCTTCCCCTTGCCTGTGTTATTTCTGGCATAGTGTTTATCACCATATGACATACTTTTTACTTGCTTATTGTGTCTCTCCAGCAGAATATTTATTTTTGCACATTGTGTACATTTCTGTAATTGGTATCTAGAACATTGCCTGGTACATAATAGGTACAAAGACAAATACTTGTGGAAGAAGAAAGAGGAAAGAAAGGAGGGGAAGGAAGGAGGGAGAAAGGAAAACTTGCTTCCAGGCACAAGGCTCAGCTCCCTATACCTGGAAGAGTAGCAGAGTTCAGCCTGGAAGACAGTGCAGTCGGGGAAGCAATTTTGCTAGAGCTAGCAGCTGGGCCCTCACTCTTCTGTCTTGGGGTCTTGTTGTCTCTGGGTCGGGATGGAAGCCCCTAGTATCTGTTTGGAAGCCCCTCTGCCCCTGCCTGGCAGGACACAGTGCCTCAGTGTAGCACTGAGACAAAGAACTGGTCACCAGGGGTGGCCACCGACTTCTGCCTGTTTAGATGCATAAGCAGGCTGGTGGCAGTTTATTCTGTTCTCGAAAGGTTCTCAAGATCTCACATTGCCTGGCATCTCGAAGGATCTCTGATGGATATCAGAGGCTCTGTGAGCCCCCAGAACATTTCTGGTGCTTTTCTTGGGGCGAAAGTCCACGGTTTTCATCACATTTCTGAGCAGCTCACAGCCCTCAAAAATGCACAGTGGAGATTTAGTACAACTTCTCAGTTTGAAGATGAAGAGACCTGGACCCCAGAGAGGTGGGTTGATTTGCTTAGGGGGTGGCAGAGCTGAGCTAGGACTTGAATTGCAAGAAGCTGACAGGCACAAACATTTTACGAGGTGTTGCCTGGTGAGATGGCACATGCCTGAAACCCCAGTGCTGAGGTCAAGGCATGAGGAATGCTATGAGTTTAAGGCCAGCCTGATCTATGTAGTGAGTTCAAGCTCAGCCTGAAATACTAGTAAGACCATGTCCCCAAAACACCTAAATCAATTAGTCAATCAAAGTGTCAAAGAGTGTCCTTGCTAGTCACCTCTGGGACACCATTCAGACACTGGCTAGGGACCCTGAGGCTTGTGGTTTATAGCACTGCCACAGGAGGACAGAGGGCTTCAGGCAGCCAGGGGCTATCAAGGACAGCTGCCTGTGTCACTGCTACACCTGCAACCAAGAGCAGAGTCCTGGAGAGAAGACGAGTGCCTGAGCACAGGGCCATGTGGAGACCCATGGAGAGAGCTGGGGAGTCAGCAGTCCTGGACGCTCTCTCAGCCCACGACCTAATTTCTCCTCATGGCATGGGAAGAAACCAGTATTCTGCCTCAATCACCTCTGCTCCATGTGTTTGTAGTAGCTTCCGCTCCTCCCATCTCTCCTTAAATTAGGGTGAACTCCACCAAATCTCTCCCCTTGTGGCCCCAGGGATTTGTGAAACCCTAGCATCTTCTATTAGGAGGACAAAAGGCAGAGAGCTTTCCTGTGTGCCTTATTCAGAGAACATCTCTTGGCTTCTGCCCCTGACCCCGGAATGTTATCTATTTACATTCTGGTTTAGTCTCTTCCAGGGCACTTTGGATTATCTCAGCAATCCTTTTCAACTACCCTACCAGGAAGATGTTACCAAACACTATTTCACAGAAAGGAAATTGAAACTGAGCAGTGCATGACCTGCCTGAGGCTGCAGAGCTGCAGAGGTGGCACTGGGAGGGGAACCCAGCTACAGCCTCCATGTCCAGAACATCTCTTCTCCTCCTACTTTTTCCACATCTAGGAACCCACTGGTCTCTTATTTGTGGTTTTTGCATGGTTTGCACTTAAAACTTAAAGCTGAAAGCCGGGACTTTCTGCAGGTGTATTGCACATTGAATATAGTGTCATGGCTGCTTTTGAAGATTATAAAACAGGAAGGAAGAGCTAGCTACCCTCTCTGTGGTGTGGTAAGTCAGGTGCAGCAGGAGACCTACCTGGGCTTGACTCCCAGGTTCTCCTAGGTGCTCCCAGGTGAACTACGGGGCCCTGGTCAAGACAGCTGGGGCCAGGAGTGGCAGTAGGGCAGCATGGGGTTAGAAGAGGCACCAAGCACCTTCTGGCCTCAGAATGCCTTTGTGCCAAGACCATGATGAAGCGGAAACCTAGCTCATGCCAGAAGGTTCTATTTCCACAGTCCTCCAGCTCTCGGGGGCCAGGACTTCCCCTGGGAGCCAGTGGAGGTGCTGGGGTGAGTCCTGAGGCCAGGACACTGCCCAGGGAGCAGCTACTCAAAGCCGATAGCTTTTGGCTACCCCCGAACACCCACTGTAGACAGCTGGTATCTCACCCTCCATTCCCTTTGAGACCAGTCCTTAGTCTATCAGGTCTTCCCAGCTCCACAACAGACATCTTTTAAAGGTAAAAATATAAACACATCATGAAGCACCAAAACACAGCCGGGGAGATAGCTCAGCAGTACAAGCGCTTGCCTGGCAAGCACAAGGTCCTGAGTTTGGTCCCCGGTACTGGGGGGAAAAAAACCAAACACAGCAAAGAAACTTGAGCATCAAGAATTCAAAGAAGAGGACAAGGTCTTGAGAATAAATCTGTACAAAGAAGTCAAGCTTTGCAAAATCCCAAGGCGTAGTTAGGACAGTGAAGTCTGCAATGCCCACCACCCAACCTCCAGCCCCCGCCCCCCAGCCCAGAGTCACCTTCCACAGGGGGCAGGAGCTGTTGAGGTGAGGCCCAAGGTCCTGGGCTGGCTTCTTCCACCTTCAGCTTGGAGCCTAAGGCCACCTCCGGAGTTGTGGCTGACTCCATGCTGGGCCAACCCAGAGGCTGGACTCCAGCAGAAGATTGTCGCTGCTGGTGGCGAGGGAGGGGCTGGGCACCTGCTATGAGGACTGGCTGCTGGGGTCCTAGCCACAGGCTTATGTAAGTGGGCTGGCCTTTTCTCCACCTACCTACCCTCAGCAGAAGGGTGAAGTATGGGTTAGGGGAAGAGAGAAGGATCAGAGAGGAGCCCAGAATAGCCACAGGAGGAGGGATGAGGTGGCTCTGTTATCTTGGGAGAGAGATGACACCCCTCACAGTGCTGGGGAGGGAGGGAAGAGCCCAAGCACAGACCTTACAAAAGGGACTGCTGGCTTCTGTTGGCAGGACTGGATGACATCTCAGCTCCTGACCTCTGGCTTGTTGCAAAGGCATGTAAGTCCCAAGATCTGCCGGTTCACAGGTGAATCTTCAGCTCCTCCCACACTGAGGTCTCTAAATTGATGTGCTTCCACCTCTATGCCCATCCCCTTTGCAACATACTCCTTGAGGGCAGTGTCCTGCAGTGGCGGGGATAGCCTACACTTTGTACGCAAGACTACCTGAACTCTAGATGGGCTCTGTGACCACCTACCTGTGAGACTGATACACTCTCGTAGTGGTCTAGACAAGTGCTATACTGAGCTTCCTCCCAGCCCTGTCTTTTAAGTCTGTATTTTTCCTCGGAAAAATTGAGATAATAGTAATCATAGGGTTATTGTGAGGATTAGAAGAGGTAATCTCTATAAAGTGCTTAGCAGAGTGCAGCTGACAAAGTGCCTGATAATGGGAGCTATTTTTAGGTCAGGCCCCATTTCCCCCTTTGAAAGCTGTCTCCTTCCTGAGGTACAGCATGGTGAAGGAGGAGGAGGCAGGCGAGGAGGGCCCTGTCATTTCTGGCTGTACCACTCGGTCACCAGTTGGTGACTCTGAGCCACAGGTCTAGGATCAAGGGATGCAAGATTATAAGGGTAAAATGGTAAAGTACAGAAATGTGGCCAGAACTTAAGAGGAGCTAGCTGTGCACCAATAGCCCTATATGGTTTTCTGGCACACGGAACCTTCATTCTACATGTGTCATATACTGCACCAAAATTATCTGGTTTCCTGTCATACTCCCACTTTCCTGTCTCCAGAAGACAGCATCCCCTCTGCATTTAAAAAAAAAAAAAAAAAACCACTTTATTTTTAGAGCAGTTTTAGGGTCACAGCAAAGTTGAGTGGAAGCAGAGTTCCCATATTTCCTTCCCCAACATGTTTTTCCATATGGGTAAATCAGTGTTGTAGAATGAAAGGTGCCTTGCTCATTTTAGCTCCCAATTTGGGGACAGCCAGTAGAGTCTTGGGAGCCTTTATTATCTTGGAGTGACAGAATCCCAGTCCCTTTGGTCTAAGACAACCTAGAGATTCACTGCAGAACCTGTCTGTCATGCCCTGGTACAGATGAAGTGGGCAGATGAGACTTACCCCTGGGTTTGGTTTGATTGGTAAAAGGCTAGACTCATGCCTTATAACTAGTATGAAATTAGGGGGTTCCCTTATATTACACCAACCCTGTTCTGGTGAGAAATTAGATGGCTGAGACCTTCAGTCTTAGATTTTTGTTAAACAGCAAGGAATGTGGTGAGATGCACATTTTTTTGGTTCACCCATTTGAAAGTCTTAATTTAATAGGTCTCAGGTACAACTGAGGAATCTGCACTTATAAGAAAGCAACCTATTGGCTCTGAACATCATAATCTTAACATACTATGTTTGAACTATTTAAACAAAAACTATTGCAGATAGTCTTGTGGGATAGGTACAAACAAAGGCTTTCCTCAGCCACCTCTAGACCAAGGTGCTGCAGTGTGGAATGGAAGGGCTGGTCCAGTGCAGCCCAACAGAATGGCTAAAGGCTCTACGCAGAAATTATTAATAATGCGGTTACTCCTATTCACCTGGTGGTGCCAAACCCCTATACTATGCTCTCTCATATCCCTCCTCCCACTCCTCACTGTATTGTCCTAGACCTTAAAGATGCCTCCTTCACCACTGCCAGGACCTCTTTGTCTTCACATGGACTGACCCAGACACTGCGGGCAGGGAGTTCCTAGAGGTGGCCTGGAAGAGGAAGGCTGCTGTCTTTTGAAGGACTGTGAGTAAGTGCAGCAAGGAAAATCTACGAGGGAAACTACAAGCAATGAAGCTTAAGTTCTAATGCTGTCATTTGTCAAACCTGCTACATGGAGCACAGAATTCAGGAGAGGAGATACAGCACAGCCAGAGAATGCTTAGGAGTGTGGGCAGCTCTGCGAGTTTTGGAAGGTGAAAATAAATGCTATGAGGAGATTTTTATAAGCATAAAGAACAAGAAAGTCAGATAATTTATGGAGGAAAAATTCACATTTGTGAGGAGTCATTTTTACCACAAATTACCTAAGACTTTTCATGATAGAAATGCACAGACCTGGCTTTTCAAATGGGTTCTTTCAAGCAGGTTGCTGAGTTTTGATTTTTCAAAGCTAAAATCTGGAAATTCTGTCATATTAACAAACTATAGCTTAGTCATCTCGGTAGGTCAAGTAACAAAGTCCAGTCTGTTTTATTTCTAACCCAAATATTGCAAATATACAGAAAATTACCAGTACAAAGTTAAACACATCCAGATTTATTTACACAATGCTAAAGAAATTTGAGTTTTATTTCCATTTTTCTGGGATTTCATTGTGGGGTCTGGCTTTACTGTGTAATTGACATGGGTCACTGAAAACTGATTATCTCACCTTACATGCAACTTTCTGTCCCGAGGGAACAGAAAACTTGGGTTTTCAGCACACATGCAGTAATGATCTTAGTACTGCTCAACACTTTCATAGGAAGGCAGCGGTCTCGTGGGTCGGGAGGGACCACATGCTCAGACAGGGAATGAGAGACAAGAGAGGCATGAACAACAGGCACATGGGGACCCTGAGCATTTTTGTGCATGAGGATAAGAGAGCTGACCCACACCCTCCTCCCCAGAGGTTCAAACACAGGAGGTGGGCAGAACCACCCGGGGACATTAAGTCACCGACCATAACTGAAGGCATGCAGAGAATGAGAACTGCGTTAAAGATCTGGGGGCTATCAATAAATCATTAACATGTACACTATACAGTTTATATATGTATATATGTACATATCTATATATATATAAAGGTACAGATTAGTTTGTTAATTCATATAAACAAGAATGCTTAAGGATGTACTTGTGTGAAAAAATACATACAGCAAGTTGTTAGAGATAATTTCAAATGATCTAATCCTTACTGTTATCATTATAAGTAAGAACTCAACATGCTCCTGCTATTTCAATTATCCTCTCTGAGGGTCAGGCTGGACTCTGCTAGGGCAGGAAGCACTTGTATCCCTGCCTGCTTTGAGTAAATTCACGGCAGATAGAGCAGACGCCTGGCACCTGATGTCTCTATCCCCCCCCATTCATTACTTCACGTGGAAAATCTTAAACTTTGGTTTTATTTAAAGGACATTTAGGTCCATGTTAATTTTCCCATTGGAAAGAAGGTGGCCAGAAGTTGAAAAGGTACATCTCTTCCTATTTTAGTAGCTCCAAATTTCCTAGCTTAATATGAAGATGAGGGCTGTGCTCACAACAAACAGATGAACTCATAGGTACTGTGTACAAGGGTGGGGCTCTCCAGAGCGCTCCTAAGGAGAATAACTACGTAGATGCTTTGCTGAGAAAGCCAGGTGAGCCCTGAACTCCAGGGCTGACACAGATGCCTCTCACTGTATCCCAGCATCACGACACAGGCCAGGGCATGTCCAGTTAGAGTTCCATGCCCAGGGCAGGAGCTGGAGGCAGTCAGCACGTTATTAATCTGTCAAGGATGAAAAGCCAGCTGATGCATGCCAAGATTCAGAGGCAAACCTAAGAGCAAGAAAGAGATGTACTGGGAGTCTATCCTATGCAGAGGCAGATGCCAGTTCCCAGGTTCAGGCACACTGACACTGTCACACATCCTAAACCCCACACTTCCACAACTCTCCAAAGGTTTTGTTTTCTAAAAGTAGTGTTTCTATTCAATTCACAGCTTAGGCACATTCCATTCAGGTCTCTGGTCTCAAGAAAAATAAAAAATCCCTTAGGTCTTCAACAGGAAGGATTCTGGATTTAAGAGCTCAGACCATTTCTAACTTTCTGATTATGTCCACCCTACCTAACAATCTAAATTTTATTGTTCAAACCTCCAGAAATTTCTTCTATAGCTATCAAGCCTGGGAGTTTATGTGGGGTATGCTAGGTTTTAACATCAAGGGTGATGCTCCTAACCTAAGTAGGGCAAACTAGAGATCTTTTTTATTTTAGAAACTGTAAAGGGTTTAGGCTGCTCTAGTCTCTGGTTGAGGGCCCACATTTGTGAGGCTGCTACTGAAAGCTAAGGAGCCATAAAGGGAATGCCAGCCTAGCAGGCAGTCCTAAGGCAACATAGTCACCAGCCCAGTGTGGGAGCAATGGGGTAGAAAAGGGAACCCATCCTCGGAGACTCACACCTGTGGTCCTCAGCAGTGACCCTCCATAAAGGGAGAGCCTGTCCCTGAAGACACATTCAAAATTACCATTTTTTTTTCTGCCATGAAAAATAGGAGGATAAAATTTTCTGTTTTCAAACAGAAAACATAAAGGTGCCAACTAATGCTCTGTCACTGCCCCTTCTCCTAAAAAACAGCACATCACCTGAGAGAGAAGCTATGTCCCAAGTGCTCGGCACTGACTCTGTAACCACTTTGCAGAGCTCTGAAGACAACCAACAGTGCTGCTCAGACCACACACAAGGACCTGGACAACTGACTCAAGTTTGGTTTCTTGGTTCATCACAAGCATACTGGGGGCTCAAAGGACATAAGTGAAAGTGCTGAGAGATTTGTCAACTCTATATAAATATATTATTATAAGCAAAGGGCTCTAATGTTATTTGTTTAGAGAAGATTATTAACTCTTCTACATCTTCAAATTAGTAAAAGGATTACCATGTATTGGCCATCTAAGCCACACCCTTCTCTGTGTCTGCTGGGGAAGAGATGTGGTGTGTTTAAGTCTGTGCTGGGCATCAGATCCACTTTGGGCAGGAGGTGAATGTGGGACAGAGGCTGATGCTTATCATTTGTATACATCTTTAGATTTAAAAACTGAAAACCATGCACAATGAATGATCCTAAAGCCCAAACATTCTCTTCATAAAGATTGCCCTAACTTCACTTGCTAACAGAAGTTCCCTGACTCATTTAGCTTTACTGCAGTTCCAGAGCTTCTAAAATTCCCAGATACTCCCCCCCCGCCTTCCCTGCTGCCGCTCACCCCCCCTTCTGAGGAGCACAGAGCTCTGCCATCTGCTCCCGCGTTCTGACAGAAGTCATTTTGGCACAGTTACTTTTTACTGACTTTCTAGCCACACAGTGAGCTAGCAGCAAATGGCACCTATCAGAGTCTCCCAGTCCCTGGGAGAAGCTGTGACCAGAGCAGTAGGTACAGTAAACCAAGGACCGGACACACTATATTCCTGGGTGGCAAACATTCAAGCTAAAATAAAACTCATCACTGTAGCTTCCCATTCCAAAATTCACCCAATTACATTCTGTAATTCATTTAATTTGGAAAAATGTCAAATGGAAAACTTCCTTAAATTTAAAATATGAGCACAATGTATCAAGCAAAGCATCATGACCAGAAACGTGTTTTCAGTTGGTTCAGCCAATGGTTTCATGCCAACAAGTGACTTGGCAAAGTAGAGGCGAGGACAAGTGCCTAGTAATAAAATACTGATCTTAAAAAAAAAAAATCTACGAATCTAGAAACATCTCTAGTCCTGAACGTGTACAACAGCAACCTAGGAGGAAGCCAATAAGCAGCACACAATGGATGGTTCATTCATAGGCCAACACAACAGGCGCTGCGGGAAATGGGAGCCTGCAGAAGTCTCCTCAGGCTGCACCGCTCTGTGTGAGCACCGACTGCCTCTGCGGAGGCGGAGGGCGGCAGGCTCCCAGGCCTGCACACCATCCTTGAGCATGGCTCCTGGCACACACACAAAGCCAGCTTCAGCCATCTCAGAAGCAGCCAGTTTTGCCTTTAATAGTTACTAAATCTAGTCAATTCTCTGTTGCTCCCTTCTGTCTGCCCCAAGTTAAAAATATTGCCCTGTGAGTTTTCCTGATTTAGTATCTTGGAAGCACACAGTTAAGTCAGTTGCCAAAGGGCAATTAACAAGTGTATTGCCTAAACAGGGAAAAGCAAAAGCAATGTGGTCTATGGTCCTTGGGGGAAAATAAAGCAGTGTCAGGTCTGTGTGAGGAGCTGGTATAAAATGCTCTTGGAGGGCTGTCCCCAGATGCAGAAAGGCGGGCCAGGAACTGCCAGCCACCGCAGCCCGGGTTTCCCTTTCTGTGGCTGCTTTCCACAGTAGGCAGAGCCCAAGGACATCACCATGTACAAGTGAGCTGATGCTGGAGCTACAGGTGCTCTGAGGTGGGTGCCACACAGAACAGGTAATAGAGACTCCAGGGGACAAGCCCTTCAAATGCCATGGCCTTTCCTTTAAAGCAAAAACAAGACAAAAGCTCAAAGAAACCAAAACCAAAACAAACCCAAAACCTATAGTTTTAAAAAAGACAGAATTTGAAATAAAAAGTTAAAGGATTTAAACTTTCCCCTGTCCAGAGCCAATTTTAAGAATGTTGAGGGTTTCCCACCCCATCCTGAAGTTCTTTAGTGTAGGTCCTTTAGGCTTTGATGGAAGCAGCAGAACACAGCCAGGTCCCTAGAACCGGGAAATTTACTTCCCCAAACTGGAGCCACAGGGAGTGTAGTACAGTGGGTCCACTCTCTGTGCCTGGTCCCAGCTCCTTGGAAGAGCTATTCCAGGAGGTCCTGAAAGAAAGACAGGAGCCATATTACTAACAGATGAAAATATTCCTATTCAGAAAAAAATCTAGTTTTTGGGTCAAATCCTACAGTTATTAAGGTGCTGCTTCTGGATTAACCCTCACTTTCTTTTTTTCAATTGTGTTTAAGATAGGGTCTCAATATGTAGCTTAGGCTGGCCTTGAACTTGCAGCAGTCCTCCTGTCTCTGCCTCCTGAGTGTGCTAGGATTACAGGCATGTGCCACCAAACCTAGCTCAATTGTGTTTTGATGTTGAGTAAAAGAATCACTTTTTTTTTTTGTATTTTTGGAGGACACCTTGAGAAGAGTGCGTCTCACCTCATCTGAGTCATCATGATAACCACTCTTGTTGGCTTGGGGGGCTGTGTCCAGCGTGTCCACCCCGTCAGCCTCTGCGTGCTGCTGCAGCACGGAGTATCGATGCACTAGGAATCTGTGGACAGAAGCACACAGTAAGCAGGGTGCCTTTCTTGCACTCCAGGGAGAGTCACATGCAGGTATCACAGCCCACAGCTGGCACACGGAAAAACACAGGCTATGGTAGCATGTGGTGTTCCAGGAACACCAACTACCTCGTTTTAGCTGAGGGCAGACTCAACTCTGAGCATGAGACTCTGGCTTGAATTCTGAACTCTGGACTCCCACATTCCTTACCTTCCACCACAGACATATTTCTTCACAATGAGCACTCCTGCTACAACTGTGACCAGCATCAGTCCCACGATGGCCAGGATAATTGGAACAGAGTTTGACTTGGAATTCTTGATAAATTAAGACATAAAACAGAAAAGCTTTAGGTATGCTAGTCTTCGGCCCGCATTGAGAGTGGCTGCCGCACCCCTCAATTTCCTCTGAGCTGTCCATACCTGGCAATACTTAATGTTACTTTTCCAACCCCACTCAAGGATGAACTATATCAGCATTACTGGGAGAGAATCCCAGCAGGCAGGAGTCTGAACTCCACTGCCCACATGCTACAGAGGGCTCCACCGTCACAGCAGGGCTGGAAGCTTTGGTGAGTGCCTGGATGAGTGAAATACAGTAATCAGGATAGCTCCACATCCCTGTTTACAAATCTTGGAGCTGAAGCACATAACAGAAAAGGGACCATGTGACACCAGTGGGCTGAATGAACCTAGAACAAGATCATTGGGACCATGCTGTGTCAGTGCTACATTGGCAGGCCATCCTATGACACCAAAGTTTATGCTTTTACTCCGCTTTTGATATGTTTACAAATAAGCCTTATCATATCATTGCTCATGTGTAACCTACCTGCTTCTGGGTGGGAGATATGAAGTGTGTGTTTTCAATGTGTCCAAGAGGAGGCGGAGCTGGATTCTGGGACAAGCTGTGTCCCTGTGGGTGGGAGTCTTGTGCAATCACACACACAAACACTCTGAGGACAGCCACTAGGAGCCCACAGCAGGGGTGCAGAGAAAGGGGAACTCGACTCCCCTACAAATACACACACTCACACACTCCTCTCCCCTTGCCTTCTCCAGCCCTCGTTAGTCTCTCAGTGCTTGAAGCAGCAGAGAGCAGGCAGCCGTGGAGTGGGGCCCCTGGTTTGTCTCCCCAGGGTTGTATTACTACGTGCCTCTGTATCAGGAGGGTTCTTCTTCACCACATCTCCAGGACCCAAGCAGATAGATCAGTACCACAATTTGTAGTCAGCCTCATAGCTTATCTTTCAGCTTCTCACTCTAAAGCCCCTGCTGGCAAGACTCAGCAGAGAAACCCACCCTCCTACCGTTCAAAGTCTTTCTCCACGTCGTGGACTCAGGTCATGGCCCTTTCACAGCCAACATTCTCTCTTTCTTAAAATTAATTTTTAAGTTTTTGGTTGACATGTTATCACTATACACATTAATGGGTGCATTGTGATATTTCAACGCACGCCAGCACCACACACGGACAGCCAGCCTTCTTGAGGCTTTTTCCTGACTCTGAGCCTCAGACATTTGAACAGTTCTCTGCTTCTGAGGTGTTTACAACTTTACATGCTACCCTTTCTCCAACCAAAAGAGCTTGTAAAGAGATGAACTCAGCACTGGGTTATGTGACTTATCCTTTATTCTAACAGTTTCTTATGCAAAGAGAACTCCAATAGAAGTAGTTTGGCTACTTTGTATCAATAACACAATTTTTGATGCTAGAACTGATTCTTCCTGACAGAATATGAAATCCTACTTGTATCTAAAAAGATCTATTTTAATGTACCTGCTTCTTGGGACTCAAAAAGTTGCTTGTGCATTTCTTTTTCAAGTCTTTTACTTCTCGAGCTGGACTCACCCCACCTTGGCATCTGTCTCCTGGAATTTTCCGGTACCTGAAAGTCAGAGATTTGCTTATAGAGCTTTGCGCTTGCTGGCAGTGTGCCTTCCAGTTGAGGCATGCAGCTGTGGCCTTTGCTTCTGGGTGGGAGGCACTGTGCTCCTCGCAGGAGCCGGGGGCCAAGCCCAAGCCATAACCAGTATGTCGGTAGCAGCTGGATTGACAACCTCTGCAAGAGCTTTAGGCCCGTGCGTTTGACAAACAGTAAGACACACAGAGCCCCAAATATCCTCTAAGTCTACCAAAATCTGCCTTCAGTGGTGCCTTCACAGTGGTGGGCTTGAACTCAAAATAACAAAAACAGGAAGCAGCCTTAGCACAAGCATAAGCCCTACTGCTAATACCAAATGAGAGACGCTCATCCAGACAAGGGAGTATGTCTGCATACAGCAGCCAAAATTGACATAGCGGAAAACCTGCCAAACGAAAAATAAATGTAGGATGATGAATTTCCTACTTTATTAGTTTATGTACATGAGTACCATTTTTTTCTTTCATTTTCCCAGCCTTTTATAAATAAAATGACTCAGAGCTGTGAAAAGGAAGCAGGGAAAGCAGGAAGAGGAGGAGGAAGATAGGGCAGAGGGAGAAGAAAGGAGAGTTGGCATGTTAACAGAATACAGAGTTATATTGCTGGACCCTGGCCTACTTCCTGGAAACAAGACAGGAGCTGCAGACCAGTTTCTCTTCCTTATGTAACCAAGGGAAAACCTGAATAGACACTCTAGCTATGCTTGCTTTTAGTTCACTTCTAAAGATTGTTACTTTAGGAGCACAGCTGTACAGGATATTATTAGTTTCCAACTAGGTTTGTTGTGGATGTCACATCTGATGCATGGGTCTCGATGATAATGCTTGCCCAGGGGACATTCTGGGGACCTGAAGGGCATTTTTGTTGAAATCAATTTTTCACGTGTGTCTGGATGGGAGACCCTTTGGATAGCAAGTCTTTTTGGCTATAGTTTGATGGATGGGCACAAACTCCCTCCTCAGCTTGTCCTCTCGCCACCATTTTTAAAAAAAAATTAATTAATTAATTTATTTGGCGCTATCAGGGATCAAACTCACGAGCTTGGGCTTGCAGGCAAGCACTTATTCCACTGAGCTATCTCTATCTCTCACCACCATTTTGTGAATGCGCATTCTATGAAGCTCACACGGGCAGGTCAATGATCGCCTCACTTCCAACACCCTTTCCCATGCCTCATATCACTCTTGATTCTCTACCCTGTAAATGGCCTTATACCTACTGTTGGGAGGCAGGTCTGAGGTTTGTCCTCCCATCTCCACACAATGGGCCACTTCCTGAATAAACTTTCTCTTTTGCAAAACTCTTTGTTGCAATAGTTGGCATTGTGTATGATGAGCAAAGTGAAACTGATGTGGTAACATGCCATCTCTCAGGCCTAGGGGAATGTCCACAGATATGTTGAGTTCTCTAAGCACCACTGTTCCTAGCTCTTGGAGACATGGCTGTTCCTTCCACCTCAAGAGGCTGTGACCCAGAGAAAGCTCATTAGTAAATGGTACACAGTAGAGACAGGGTGGCAAATTTACCCAGAGGTAGTGAGGCTGCACTGGAGTTGTACTGCCCATTTGGCATCCATTTAAATCCAAATTAATTAAAATGAAAAGTCCTATTCCTCAGCTGCACTCATGTCAACAGCTCCGTGTGGCTAATGGTGACCATCTGGAACACAGCAGGTCACAGTGCATTCTCATCAGCACAGAAGAGTCTCCCAGGTGGTGCTTTCGCGAGTATTTGGGCACTACCTAGCTCTCTGTGTGGAGAGAAGCAGCTTTCTCTCCAAGCAAGGAAGATGCATCTGCCCCAGAGCAGAAAGGCCTTCTCACCCGTTTGTGGTCAGGTGTTCTTCGCGTCCATACAGACAAAACTCGAGGTCATGCCCCTTCAGTTCTGGCTGTTCCACACACTTGGAGTCATTTTCTGGACGGAAGTAGCCAAAATCACTGCAAAAGCCAACAAATAAGGTAACTTTCAAAGCTGCTGGAGGACAGTACATGATGCCCAGTGAATGTTTTATGTGGGGAAGTGAATGGTTCACATTCCAGGCTGAAAGAGCTGTCAGCAGTGCAGGAAGGTCTGTGACAGCTCTGAAGAAGGGCCATGCTATCTTTTGGCTCTAGGTTTCCCAAAGCCCTTGTGTTCAAGGGTTGCTCCCCAGCATGGTGCTAATGATAGGTGGGAACTAGTAGGAGGTACCCAGGTCACTGGGGAGCTCCGATCCCTCTTCCCTTCTCTTTCCTGCTCTCTGTCCATGAGGAAAGTAGTGCTGCTCCACCATATACCCTGCACTGAAGTGCTGCATTGCCACCGGCCTAAAACAATAGGACTGAACAACTATGGACTTTCTCACTATAAACCTTTTCCCTTATGAGCCAATCACTTTGGGCAGCTGCTATGATGGTGGAAAGATGACCAACTCAGCTTCTTATTTAGGAGAATAGAGATGGTGGTTGCCTCTGCTAAGGAGGACAGAAAAGCACATAAATCAAGCCTGCTATTCTTAGGAACAGCTGGAGATCCAGACTTGGGGTTCTGCATACAGTTTAGGCTCAGGTCCCTCAGTTAAGACAAAGACAGGCACAGAAATGGTGGCATAAAGTACACTTACATTCAGGAGATCTAATAATTCTTTACTTCTGAATATAACTGTATTTTGCCCATGAGGTAGATGTCAACCCACTTGTGTCTTACCCTCTTGTGTCTCTAAGCTTATCACCCATCCCATCTCACCTCTTCATGATACCACTGAGCTGCTCTGCTGTTTCCCACACAAATGCTAAGGCCAACATCCTACACAGGCTTGCCTAGTCTTGGTCCTACTCTTGCCACCAGCCCTGGGCCCTTGTTTCAGATAGTATGAGGAGTCTTTCCCATTCCACTGGTGTCTTCTCCTTATTCTACATACATCTCTACTCTAGAAATTTCTGCCTTAAGCTTTCTCCGCCTTAATGAACCATTTTTTCTTTATCTCTCTCCTCCTTCTTCTCTTTGTCTGATATGGCACCTTGGACTGAAACAGGGGCCTTGCACATGCTAGGCAAGGAGTCTACCACTGAGCTATTCCACCAGACCCATCCTTCTTTTTCAAAAATTTTTTGAATAGGGTCTTGCTAAATTATTCAAGCTAATGTTGAACTTGTAATCTTTTTGCTTCAGCATTCCACATAGCTTGGATTACAGAGGTGCATCACTGTTCCCATCTTTACTGATCCAATTTCTTAAAAGACTATTTCTTGGGCCAGGGAGATGGCTCAGTGGAATAAGCACTTCCTTGGCAAGTGCAAGGGTCTGAGTTCAATCCCCAGTTCTGCCAAAAAAAAAAAAAAAAAAGACTATTTCTTGTTCCATTTTACTCATTTACTTTCTATTCCACGTGTTTTGCCCTCAATTCCTCTGCAGCCTTGAAGATGGAGCCAAGTTCACTATGCATCAAGCCCAGAGGGGCCCTCTACTGCTCTCTCTGCCACTGCTGGCTCATCCAACACACCAGCGTGCCCCTGCCCTGCTGTGATCTTTGTGCCCATGGTTGTGCTTCTTTCTTCCATCTATAAATGCATGTTGGCAGGGCAGTATGATGCATTCTTTCATTTTCTGAATCTCCTCTCCCTTGGTGAATACAATTCTTCACATTTACTAGTAACACTTCCACATTTTACCTCTCTTGGGCCTTAACCCTGTATTTCCAAATGGCTGCTGGATGTCACCACCTAAATATACTGATGCTCTGAGAGGCCTCAAATGGCCAGAGCACAGCGTGCTTTCTGCCCTGCATCAGCCCCTCCTGATCATTTCACATGTCTATTCACTCTACCACCTTCCTTCTACCAACACAGTGGAAAAGTTAGCTCGGGTATCATCCTCACCTCTGTGTCGTGCCTGCCCTCCCCGCCTCTCATCTGGCACACTCTTCCCTTCCCATGCCCCTGGGTGTCCCTGCTCAGTGGGCTGCTGGCCCTAATGGCCCACTTTCTCCCTCATATACATGGCAATCCTACCGTTCATCAGGACTCAGCTCGAAGTGGTACCCTGAGCTCAGCCTTTGGGGCCACCTCTTCTCACTGCTAGAGGAGCCTCTTCTCCCTTCTCTACATCTGCAGGACAACTCCCCCTTTGTTTTACATCATAACAAGTGCACTTTGTCCACAGAATCTGCAGTGAAGCTGCTGTTATTAGTCTGCACTGCCCTGAGCAGAGCAGGCACTGAATGAACATGTGGGGACTACGCAGATGCTGCCTGTAGCTTATGGGTTTCCTTACCCTCAAGGTATTAAGGGAGAGGGCAAGGAACAAAAGATGCAAAAAACATCATCCCTCTAACAGCAGGGGTAAATTTCATGTAACAATTTTATTTATTTTTTAATTAATTAATTAATTATTATTATTTTTGGCAGAACCAGGGATTGAACTGAGGCCCTTGCGCTTGCCAGGGAAGCGCT
Organism: Ctenomys sociabilis; assembly: GCA_004027165.1. Taxonomy (NCBI): domain Eukaryota; kingdom Metazoa; phylum Chordata; class Mammalia; order Rodentia; family Ctenomyidae; genus Ctenomys; species Ctenomys sociabilis. The sequence continues at coordinate 93,429 of PVKA01004643.1, forward strand.
TTATTCCACTGAGCCATCTCCCCAGCCCCCATGTGATGATTTTAGAATTCCCACACACTGCCACTTTTTGCTGACCACCTTTCTGCTGTAAGTTTAAAGTGAACTGTTTAGGACAATGCCAACTAGTTATCACTCATATTGACTGCTGTCATCGTCACCACAGTATTACTGTTACGTTTGTGTCTAGTTGTCCCCCAAAGCCACATGCAGTCATGTGGTGGACTTCTAGACTTCGTGATTAATTTGTGATCCAGTGCTGGGATAATGGGTGGAGTGCTGCACCCAGCGTGGGGCCACTGGCTTGAACGTGACAGAAGGGAGACAGACTCACTCTCTGTGGCCATTGTTGCCACTGCTCTTCCCACCTGCTCTTGCTGTTTTGCTGTTTTCTATCCCTGTGAACTGTTGCCCTCTGCCATGTGACACCCGGCCTTGGAGCCATCTGAATATGAACTGAAACCTTCACTGCTTGTGAGCTAAATAAACTTTTCCTTCCTTAACTTTTGGTGTTGGGTATTTGTCCCAGCAATGAAAGAAAAGTAACAGTTACCATATGCCACACTGCGTGCTCTCAAGGAGTTTGGGTTTAATGGTGGAACCAAAGCGTATAACCATCATTAAAACACAGTGAGTGCTGATAATAGGGTCTTGTTTGGGGAACTAAGGCTTAGCAGGCGTGGGGGTCCTGAGAAGAACACGGACAGATTTCCAGCCAGAGGAAAAGCCTGACACAGAGGCTGGGGCTCTGAAGAGTCGGAGAACACTTGGAAATTGAAGATGCTCAGGGAAAGGGCTGGTGTATTTGGAGTCAAGGACAGGATGCAAACTTCTGGACTTGTATATCCCAAGCTACACTGGCACCCTGTGGCCCTATATTAACCTGAGGCCATGTGACTAGTGTCTTTCTTGTGCACAGGAGAAGGCAGGACCCTTGACTGGTCTACACAGAAAGTGACCTACACAGGGTCAGACCTGTCTCTTTCAGACCTTCACTCCACAGTCACCTGCAATTCAAGGCTGCACCATGAGGGAAGACATGACCACTCTCTGCTTGCCTTTTTGTCCAAGCCCTTTAAGACACACTGTCACCTTCTGTGAGGATCTACTGTACACAACAAACTCCACAAAATCACTACGTGTGCTGGGAAGCAGGCCTTCTGATTTCCCCTAAACTCACCTTGGTTAAGCTACAAAGAGACTCTCTTGCCTTTTACATAATCAACTAAGTCTCTGCCCACCAAGTAACTAACCCTTACATGGATGGCCTGAACTTCAGGGATCTACCCCGACAGTCCACAAACCTCAAAAGGACATACAGGCCACAGACATCCTGGCATCACCGCTAGTCTCAGGACCAAGTCACCATCTGTCTGCCTTCAGCATGCAGAGGAACCAAAACCAAGCACTCTGTCCACCAAGCTGCTCTCTCACATTAACTTCCCCTTTGTGTCTGTGCCACTTTTCTTGGTGTTTCTGTCTCATTGGCAATAGATGCTATTGCTTTATTTTCTTTATTTTTCTATAGATTCTTTTCTTCCACCATTATCAAGTTAAGATTTCTAGGGTTGGTTGCTCATCCTGCTGAATGATTATCCAGTAAGATTATACTATTTGTCTACTTATTCTCAAGTAGTCCCTCTCTGTCTAATCACCATTATTCCCCTTCGCTGGGCCTCTGCTTCCTGGATAAGAAGCAACAGATCTCCACTCTGGGAGAGGGATGCCAGTATTTTAGCCCTTAAAGACAACTGTTTCCATCTCTTCCCATATGGGCAGGGGCTGGCAAAGGGGTCTGAGGAGTGCTAGTACCAGAGAAAGTCCTCCAGGGAACAGGGACAGATGGATGGCTGCTTGGTCACAACATAGTCTCGGCCATTCTGACAGACGGATGACTTCCGTAGACGTAGATACTGCTCCCTGTAGCCCAGAATGCAGCCATCTTGATAATCTCCAGGGTCTGTGGAATGTGCCAGCCATATGGTATAGTCCTTCTCCTCACCTAAAGGAAGATAGATGGCTCAGGAAGCTGCAGAACAGAGCCAATCCAACAAGCAGCTGCCGGGCACCAGGATACAGGAAGAACGACGGGCAGCAAGACAGCTGACTCCAGTTACCGCTATTTGGAACAGCAAAGAAAAAACTAGTATATAGCCTACGAGTAATTGCATTTCTTTTTGCAAAAAGTTGATTCTTTCCCTCTCACCATCTATTCAAGGATTAGGAAAGAACCTCATTTGTTTTGAAGTGGGACGCTATATAGGAAAGTTCTAGAGTTCCCTCAAACTGAGAGGCTGCTGAGTCTTGCTCCCCTATCTTGCTTTTAGAAGTGAGAAACCAGATCCATTCCAAGGGCTCTTTGCTCAGGATCAGATACTAACTATACAATAGTACAGCTTCACCACATGTTAGTTTGCCTCGGAAGCTGATGACAACAGCTTCTGGCTCAGAAAATTGTATCATCTACTCCCCCAGCCTGTGACGCTGAGGGACCCTGTATGCTGCACATTATCTCTTCCTGAAAAATAACTCAAAGACTACAACTTAAAGACTGTGGATTATGTCTTTTACTCTTCCAGATATGAAGATCAGTACAAACCTGTTAGGGAACAGGTGCTTTGCAAATCTCTTAATGATGCTGAACTTCAGGGATATGATAGAATTGGCTGTTGAGGTTAAGACTCAGCCTCTTGAATCAATTCAGATGACAGACGCCTTCAGGTCTTAAATCATATTTAAACATCTTATAGAAAGGCAAGATGCAAATTAGAAGCTCTGCTTTCTCAGGAGCTAGTGGATTAACACCCTAGGGAAATGGACCTATAAAAAGGTCTAACAGGATCAAAATTCAACTAAAATGTCTTAAAATTTTTAAGTCTTGGCTTGTGTTATACCAACATGGCTGTTTGGGTTATTATTTTTTTTTTTTCTAGTGTTTTATCCTTCATATTTCTCAGTATGTGTCAACATCTTTGGCACAAGGTCCCAGTCTGCCTGTGATGCTGGGGAACCCTGTACACTGCACATTATTGTCTCTTCCTGAAGCCATTTTCCAGCTTTTACTGTACCTTTCAGCGCAAAGTCACAGAACTTGGAGGAAGTTCGTGTGGGTTTTACACCTGCCCGGGGTCATTGGAGAGCCTCACTGTGACTGGGAAGGAAGCTAAAAGCCTTTTGCATGAGAACTTCGTATCAACAATTTGAGAAGTTACACAAGCAATTAGATGCTTTTGTAAATACTTCCCTTTGGAGGTTCCTCTTTACAGTTCCCTCATATTTACCTAATCAGGGTGAAGATTCCTGAAATGTCTTTGGGTTTGATATACTAGTCCTGGCCTGTGTGGCTAGTCTGAACTGAGACTTCCTGTAAGTGAAGGCATTAAAGTGGGTACCAAATTTTAAAAACTTAGAAGGCAAAAATGGCTGAGGGGATAGCTCAGTGGCATAGTGCCTGCCTGGCAACTGAAAGGTTCTGAGTTTGATTCCTGGTTAAAAAACAAACAAACAAAAAGGAAAAAATGTAAAAAATTTCAACACATTTTAATATTGGGCACATGTTAAAAGGATTGTTTTGGACACAGGAAGATAATTATATCACTGAAATGTATTTCACTTTTCTTTTTAATGTTATTATATAGCTGATGTAATAGTTTAAGTTACCTGTGTGCCATCATGTCTCTTGAACAGTAAAAGCAACTGCTTTTTGATACCAACTGCTTGACTACCCAGATGGAATAACCTCTAATTTCCTTTTACATGCATTTGCATTTGTTGA